>JAPKLW010000622.1:24848-40944 GCA_026898455.1 Plectranthus barbatus | reverse complement strand
GCTTATGACAATCAGCCACAATTAATTAATCTCTTATTTCCTGAGTATTGCCACTCACCCTTTTTCACTTATGCCTGAATTAAATAATTCAACATGCAGGGTTTAGCATAATGAACCTTGTGAGCTCCTCAGGGAATGTCACCATCCTGAAACGGATATGCTTACCTAAACATCCAGACTAAGCAGGCCAAACACAAATTGCCAACACCCAAAATACGGGTATAAGAGTACATGTAAGACTCGCCACCATGGTAAATCAAAGTGTGGTCAATCTGCGTGTGCCCCTTATCCTTCAGTTAGGTTTAAGATCATAGGAAGTATGTTAGGGATCTGGATCATTCATATGTCAATGAGAATGGCACATCCCACTGTTGATCCCATCAATACATAACCATGTACCGACACATCAAGTAGCTAGGATAAGCCCACTTATGAACCGATGTGCCGCAACTTAGACCGACAGCCTATCCAGGGACCGTCTCAGCTGTGATACTGTTTATATCTCGCTAGGTTAAACGATTCATATGATTCTCTGTGATCTCCTACACACCATATGATCATCCCTATAGGCGAGATAATAGGATATTATGGTTCGTTGTATGTTTGTTCTATCAGACAACGAGTATTGTTGCGGCAACATATATGAAGACCAGTGAACAAAACACTTAATCATATATGCTTTCAGTATATAATCCCAACACCGCCGTGCCCTTGCCGCGCATGACCGCCGTGCATGGCTTGCTGCCGTGCCGGCGCTTTCGTGCATCGTCGTGCGGTCCTTCGTTCTTTGTGTTCTTCGTTCTCCATTTTATAGATTTGATTTTTAAATAAAAGATTACATTGAATAAACCTAATTACAATCTAGATATCTAAATCTGACCACGGATTTATCTCATGGGTGAAAAACGAATCCTTATAAAGGGGCGGATTAACCCGAGAACCACAAGGACGAAAACCATAACCATACAATCCAAAACCCATGCAATCATTCAATAATAATTATCATGCAAATCATAGGCAATATTATTTTTTCCGATAGAGCCAATTAATTAAACCTGGCTCTGATACCAATTGAAGGGGTTCGTGAACTGAATCACGAAGTCCGTTTACCAAGGATCATTAATTGGAATATCAAAAATAAATTGCTATGCTTATGATTAATCCTAGCATGCTCCTATTGAATATGCATAAGGAGGTTTATGCGAAATACCTGGATTGCGAAACCCTGAAGAACGAGTGCGCGGAGATTCCCCTTGATCTTTTTCCCACGCACAAAGATTAATTTCCTAACAGATTGAGGAAATAAATCTATGAAAATTAATAAGTAATTTTCAAAAACAAGAAGGAGAGAGAAGAAAGAAGATAATCATCCTGATCTGTATCCCAACTCAATCTGAATATTTGGTGAAGATTCCCTTTAGATTCCTTGCCAAGTTGAGAAGCAGAATTTCCTCCTCGTTTCTCAGATCAATCGATCACCAACAACTCCCAAATTCTGGTTTGCTATGTGCAACTTATGATCTTGTGCTGTGTGGAGATCTGAGGAACTAAGGCTTATTTATAGGAAAATACTGGACTTCTATTGGGCCTGAGTTTCATGGGCCAGACCTAGGACTAGAATGCAAATAGCAAATGAGGCCTATCAATTAATTAATTCTCATATTCAACCCAGAATATAATTAATTAATTAATATTTATTCATTCCACCAGAGAATCAATATTGTCCTACCTATTTGCTACCACGTTTTGAGGTACGGGTTGCATGGGCTCGGTTTATCCCCACATTTAAGGTTACAGACATTAGTTAATTAATTTAAGCTCTGACAAGCTATTTAATTAATTAACATCTTATATTCCTGAGTCAATCCACTCAAACATTTTCACTTATGCTTGAACTTAATCAGCCTGCAGGACTTTAGCATAATGAACCTTTTGAGCTGCTCAGGGAATGTCACCATCCTATACTGGATGTGGTTACCTAGTTCCAGTACCAGACAGTCATACACAAACTGCTATTACCCAAGATATAGATATACAGGCTCAACCAGAGCCTTTCACTGCAACTCAAAGTAATACACAATATGCATATACTTCTGTACCTTCATTTAGGCTTAGGATCTCATCAAGCCATAGAGATCTAGATTCTTTTAATGTCAGATAAAAGAATCGATCTCGACTTAGGTCCTTATCAATGTGTGCCCCACACCAGCATACCAAGCCATCCAAGATAAGATGCTTATTACTGCGTATGCTGCAGCCTACACTGACAGTTTATCCTGGAACTGTCTTAGCTGTGATAACCATTTATATCTCGCTAGGTCAAACGATCCATACGATCTTTCTTGATCTACTACACACCGTATGATCTCCCTATCAACGAGATAAGAGGATAATGGCGTTTGCGACACATGTTTGTTAATTCAGACAGGAGATGAACATACAACATTTATGATTCCCAGTATATTAACCAATCGACCTTGTACATAATATACCAATCATAATGCTTTCAGTATATAAATCCATCAGGACCAAAATGTGGTATCAGTGCAGGTCGGCCTTTCTAGACTGTCCTTTTTTTAGTCGCTTATGAATGGATCCGTACTTCCTTACACTCCAATTGTTTGTTAAGTGTGTTTAGCGAGCTGATTATCTCAAGATAATGATTAGTTATCCAAGACTTCCTAAGTACAACCTGGAGAAGTTCGAAGTATGGAAGAAGAAGTGTCTCATTCAATTAAAAGCTCAACATCCAGAGATGGATGAATGCTAAAATTCTTTCAAGACTTCTGAAGGAAGACTGGTTTGTCAAAACCACAAGTTTGAAAACCACGGATCTCTCCCAAATTACCACCAAAGAGTTGTTCGTTGAACTCCAAGCCCATGAATGGGATATTCAGATGGTGAACAGGAACGAAGCTGCCAGAACTCCGAACTCAGTAGCTGATGGCAACGCAACATTCTTCGTGAAGAGAGATTTCCAAAGGCAACCAAAAAGGCCAGTTCACTTTGAGAAAACTGCTTATCAATCCTCACCAGCGAAGGACACCTCCAACACAGTTTACAAGAAGGAAACTGAACTGTCAATTGCAAAACTGACCATACTTCTCAAGAAGGCAAAAGGAAAAGAAAAGGAAGCTCAGTCCAGTGAACAAAGGTTCACAAAGAGAGAGCCATGCACATGCTACGAATGCAACTCTCCAGATCATCTGGAGTACGAATGCCCTCTAGTCTCTCAGGAGGAGAGAGACAGATTGAAGAAGGCGTTTGAAAGGAGACATCCAAAGTTGTTGCCAAAGCAATGCTCACAAGAACCGAAGTGCCAGATGTACCAAACCATGATGATGGCTACTACACGTCTGAGGATGAAAAAGATGAGGAAGCATTCCTTGCCTTCATGGCAGCGATTGATGGAGACGTTATAGATGATGAAGAAGAAAGCACTTCAAACTGCGAAATTATGGTAACAACTAATCTGCCCTCATCTAGTGCATCTATATGTTTTGATGTAAACTCTGAACCATGTCACTCAAGCTCAGAGGACATTTCTTTTAAAAGAACTATCAAAGAATTTGAAAATTTTCATGAAATTAAAGATAATGTGATTAGTGAATATGCCTCACTGAAATCAGAAATTTTAGTTTTGACCAATGAATTGAAAGAACGAGGTAAATCAATGAGGAACTAGAAAAACTCAAGGAAGAACATTCAAAACTTCTTAAAAATTTTGAAAATATTTCAAAAGAGTGTGATTCCTTGAAGAAAACTGAACCCGTCAAACGCGAATGTACTTTCAAAAAGAGCTCTATGAAACTAGATGAAATTCTGAGTGTTTGTTATCTTTTGATAAACGTGGAATTGGATTCTTAGAACATCAGAATGAATCACCCATAAACAAGCATGCATTCACTTCTGGGACTAAGAAAATACCCTTGCGCTCTGTCAAAGCCAATCTTAGCCCAAGTTATATGTTGGGGAAAGGAATTGTCAATCTCAAGGAACCAGTAAAGCAAAGTCTCAAGACCAAACGCTGGTCAAAGATTGATCCTAAACTGGCACCTCGACAGTATGATAACACAGTTCGTAAACTGTCTAAACCAACTGTCGAGAGGAAAACTGACCTTCCTTCAAAACTGGACAAGCGTAGTGTTTCATATGCAAGGAATCCAGTTTTACCAACAAGAATGACTAAGCAACATGTAAATGTTGCAAGAAAGTTCGACAACCCGACACAAATCCGAGAAGTTATGATAGACCACAGTTCTATTATAACAGTCACCGAATAGGGGGAACACCCATTCGAGGCCAGAGTCTAGACAATTCTATACTCAAAAGACTGTGATGGCTACTCACCCGCGAACAGTTTCTCCAGACTATCTCCAGAATAGTCAATTCAGGAAGAGTTCACACACCACAATCCTTCCAAACATGCATTCATGCGGCACACACTATTTTAGAAGAAAGGGTGATCAATCGCCAAAAAGTGACTTAGTTTCACAAACTGTAAGAGTGAAACAAGTGTTGATACCAAAAGGTTGGATCCACATGACTGACCTTGTAGGACCCGAAAGGATGCGGGGATCGAAATAAATTTTCTATGTTGCAGGGGCCAAGTTCTCAAAAGAAGAAAAAAACATGGATATTAGACAGCGGATGCTCGGCTCACATGACAGGAGAAAAGGATCTAATCAAGAACCTTGAAATGTACAAAAGAGCATCAGTCAGTTTTGGGAACAAGGCCAAGGGACAAGTGATTAGAAAAGGATGCATGAAGCATAATGGAATTATCATTCAGAATGTGTCCTTGGTCACCAATCTGAAGCACGACCTTCTTAGTATTAGCCAACTAAGTGAGAGTGGCTATATAGTCAATTTTGAAGAATCAGAATGTCACATAATAGACAAAGTGACACACAAGACCATAATCAGAGGAATCAGAAGATGAGGTCTATATATTGTAGATTGGTCCAGTGGAGAAAAAGGAACATGTCTCATAGCACTCAGTTCCTCAGAAGGTGTAAACTGGTTGTGGCACAAGAGACTAATTCATCTGAACTTCAACTCAATCCGACATCTAGAGAAGCATAATCTAGTTGAAGGACCGCCACAGAAGAAGTTCCAGAAAGAAGGAGCCTGTAAATCATGCCAGCTTCGAAAACAGACTAGAGCCTCTTTCAAGATTAGGCCAGTTACAGCAAGCACTGAAAGAATCTTGGAACTGCTCCACATGGATCTGTTTGGTCCAGTTACCCCACCCACAATTGGAAAAAGAAGATATACATTGATGGTTGTTCATGATTACTCAAGATATACGTGGGTGGTGCTGCTCAAATCTAAGGATGAAGTCAAAGTTCAGCTACCAGAACTAATCACCCGTCTTCAGAATGATAAAGGAGTGAAAGTTAAGAGGATAAGATCTGACAATGGGACAGAATTTTGCAATGGACCTCTTATGGACTTCTGCGCTGAAGTTGGAATTGGACTTGAGAAGTCTGCCCCAAGAACTCTTCAACAAAATGGTCTTGCTGAGAGAAGAAACAGAACACTCAAAGAAGCAGTGAGAACCATGATGGCCGACACTGACCTTGGAAAAGGATTTTGGGGAGAAGCCTTGATGACAACCTGCTACACACAGAATAGAAGTGCGTTCAACATACGGCTGCACAAGACTCCCTACGAGATCTACAATGGTTGTAAGCCTTCTATAGCACATTTTTGTGCTTTCGGTTCTCCATGTTATATTCACAATAACGGGAAGTTTAAGTTGAATACCTTCAGTCCTAAGGCTGATGAAGGAGTGTTCCTCGGGTATGGACATCCTTCATATAAGGGATATAGGGTATTCAACAAGACAACCCAGCTTGTGGAAATAACATGTCATGTTTTTATTAATGAAGCTACTCTAGTGCACAGGATACTTCAAGAACTGGGTCTGGAAAATCATGAGATCAAGGATGTCAATGAGGAACCTAAAATTGATCGTGATCATAATCAGACAGTTGAGACTAGATCTATGAATGATATTTCTGAGACTCCAATAGACTCAGCTGAAACCCAAGCAGCCGAGAGGGCCAATGATGCTAATGTCATTGCTAAGGCCTCAAAGATCATAAACATTGAAGATACAGGTGAAAAGAAGCCCCCTGAAGCACATAATACAATTTTGGAAGCAGAGCAAGATGATACCAAAGAATTCAACCTTGAAGATACTAAGGAAGCAGACTCAACTGTCGAGCCAACTACATTTAAGAATCTAGATGCTGATCATAATGTTGTTCCAAAACAAGGAGATGAAGCTGCTCTAGAACAAAGAGAAGAAGGAGTTTCTGAAGAAGAAGGAACATTTCTAGTACAAGAAAGGAAAACAGCTCCAGAATATAGATGTGAACCATCTCATGAGGAACATCCAGCAGCTTCAGTGAATCCAGCTGCTCGTGCTGAAGCCGTTCCTATGAAGTAGCCTAGTTGGCTAAGAGATCATCCAAAAGAAACCATCTTAGATGACATTGGAAATCTTATTCGAACCAGACAGGGCACCACATTGATGTCTTGCTTCTTATCTCAGATCAAACCAGTGACCATGAAGTGGCACTTCTCCCAATTGAGACACAGATTGGTCTCAACACATCTCTCCAGTACAGTAGCCAGATTTTGCACACAAACATCATAAAAGCTACCAAATACTGAAAAATCGTCCATGAATACCTTCATGATGTCTTCAATCAAGTCGTGGAAGATGGCCATCATACACCGTTGAAAGGTCGCCGGCGCATTGTGTAGCCCAAACGACATCCATCAGTATGAGAATACTCCGTAGGGGCAGGTGAACACCGTCTTGTGCTGGTCTTCCGGCTCTAATGCAATCTGATTATATCCAAAATAACCGTCAAGAAATCAATAGTAAGGGAAACCGGATAACCTGTCCAGCATCTATTCGATGAATGGAAGTTGGAAGTGGTCCTTGCAATTGGCATTGTTGAGAACTCGGTAGTCGATGCAGAACCGCCAACCTATGACGGGTCGTGTCGCTATCTCTTCTCCGTCATCCCCCTTTACAATTTGAATTCCCCCTTTCTTTGCCACCACCTGAGTGGGGCTTACCCATTTGTTGTCGGAGATGGGGTAGATCATGTCGTGGTCTTGGAGCTTCAGAACTTCCTTCTTCACGGCCTCCTGCATAATAGGATTCAGTCTTCGTTGTGCCTGTCTCTTTGGTTTTGCATCTTCTTCCAGTATAATCTTTTGCATACACAGTGAAGGACTGATCCCTTCGATATCTCCAATAGTCCAACCAATCGCGGTCTTGTACTTCCTCAGGACTCTCAGTAGTTTCTCTAGCTCAACCTGTGTCAGAAAAGAAGACACGATAACTGGGTAAGTGTTATCAGAACCCAAATATGTGTACCTGAGGTGTTCGGGTAGAGGTTTGAGGTCTAGGATGGCTAGATCGGAGTTGGAACTCACCGAACTTCCTTCGACTTCAACCGACGCCGATTCGACGTATGCGTTTTTGTCGAGCCCCCTTTTCCATGTCTCGCTTCCCCTTTTTGTGCAACCGACCCGTCGACTTTGATCGACGCACATTCGACATCGACCGACGTGAAATTTTTCTGCCCCTTGATCAATGTGAGTCAAGCGTTGGTCAAAGTCAAGGCTTTCCCCCGGCTTTCCTTGGTGATTTTTCGATATTTGGGCGGCAACTTCTCCCTTTTTTCCTCCAATGCCTTCAGAACTTCTTCTCACACATCGAGCTCCATGACTATATCAACAAGTTCATCCTCGGCTGTATCCAAATCTAAAAGGGAAAATAATGAATGCCATAAACAGTTCTCTAAATAATCTTGATTGAATTTAAGAGAAGAGAAAGGGGAAGAGATCATAGGATCAAAACAGTTGATCATGTGGCATTCCTCCTCGTAGCTCCCATCATTGTATTTCTGCATCGATTTGTAGATGGAAAAGGTGACGGATTCGTTATTGACGCGAAATGTTAGCTTCCCATCTCGGATATCAATCAGAGCTCCACCGGTCTTCAAAAAGGGTCTTCCTAGGATCAGAGGGATGTTGTGGTCCTCTTCCAAGTCTAGAACCACAAAGTCAGCTGGTATGATGAAGTCTTTAACCTTTACGAGCACATCCTCCACAATTCCCTTTGGATAGGAGATGGAACGATCCGCCATCTACAATGATATGGTGGTTGGCTTGATGTCTCCGATGGCTAGCCTCTTGAAAATTGACAGCGGCATCAAGTTGATGGATGATCCCGAGTCGTAGAGAACCTTTCCGAAGGTCTCTCCTCCGATGATGCAGGAGATGGTGAAGGAGCCCAAGTCTTCTCTCTTCAGTGGCATCTTCTTTTGAATTACCGTGCTACATTTCTCAAAAAGGTTTACTGTTTCGTGCTCCAGGAATGGTCGTTTTTGAGAGACCATGTCTTTCAGAAATTTGATGTATCCGGGCATCTCCTGCAGTACTTCGATCAACGGGATGTTGATGTGCACCTTCTTCATGTTCTCAAGGAAGCATGCATATCGTTCTTGCATTTTGGTTTTTGCGAACCGCTGAGGGAACGATATTGGTGGTTTTTTAGAGGCGGAGGAGGTGTTGAGTTGACCGAGGTGGTCCTGCATCGGTCGACATGGGACCTTGTATGTTTGCTGTGGCCGAGCCTCGACTTCAATCGACGTGCCCGGCGTCGATCGAAGTTGAGGGCGCTTCTTCGTCCTCTCCTTCCTTCTCGCCTTTGTCGGTCTCCTGTGGGTTTGCATCTGGATGTTTCGGCCCGTCATAAGATTTTTCCCCTCTCATTGTGATGGCATTCACCTGATTCCTTTGATTTTGATTCTTGGGGTTGACTTGTGTGTTGCTTGGAAGCTGTCCGGGCTTGTGCTGAGCTCCGAGGGCATCGACAATCTGACTGACTTGCGTCTCTATAATATGCATATGCTTCTGCACCTGATCCACTTTAGTGTTTACACCTGAGATGTCTTGCTCAAGTTTGGTCACTTTATCAGTGGACCCTTGCATAAACTTAGCCAAAACCTCCTCGAGATTTGGCTTCTTTTTCTCCACCATTTCTCCACCTTGTACTGCAAATCTAGGTGGTGGTTGCTCCGTAGCTTGAGGGTTCGCATAGGATAACCCAGGGTGGTTTCTAGCGTGATTGTAGTTGTAGGACTGATTGTGCTGCTGGTTGTGCTGCTGATATCATCCACGATAATTGTTTTGGTAACCACTCCTTTGGACAAAATTCACATCGGCACTATCCTCTTCAAGTGGAGCTTGCACAGACTCTACTACAGCATTTGTCTTCTCCAATTTCAATGTAGCAAAGTCTTCCCGCAGTTTCTTCACCTCGGCTGCCAAATCAGGTTCTTCGGCAGCCTTCTCCACTACTTTCTCAACAACTTTTACAGGTCGATGTCGACTTGAGGACCAACATTGATTGTTGTTGGCCATCATTTCGAAGAATTCCATGGCCTTTTTCCCTCTTTTCGTCATGATGGTGTCGCCCAGTGTGGTATCCACCAATTCAACGGTCCTCTCGTTAAGTCCTTCATAGAATGCTTCTGCTTGCTCTCCTGGGGGTAGACCATGGCCTGGGCAAGATCTCAGTAGCTCCTTGTAACGCTCCCACACTTCATAGAAGCTCTCATCAGGTCTTTGAGCAAACCGGATGATCTCCTTTCTTCTCTGTCTGATGACATTTAGAGGGAAGAAGTTTTCTAGGAATTCATTCCTTAGCTCCGTCCATGTATTGATACTCCCCTTGTCTAGTGCAGTAAACCAAGACTGTACCTTATCCCTCAGAGAGAATGCGAACAGACGCATTCGGATGACACTCTTGCTGACCCCTCTGATTTTGACAGTATTGCAGAGCATACAAAATTTGCCGAGATGTGCGTATGGATCCTCAGTTGCTCTCCCGCCGAACTGGTTTTGTTGCACCATTTGCACCAACCCAGTCTTCAGCTCGAAGTTATTGGCATTGATGCCAATTCTGAAGTTTGTCTCCTTGAGCTGAGGTCGATACCGTTTCTGCATGGCTTCTTCTTCATCATCATCTGATCCCCCTGGTGGTTCCTGATCTTCTTCCTCGTCGTCTTCAGGAATATCTTCGAACAGTGGGTTGCAACGAAGATGCCGGTTATTCTGATTGTTCCTCTCGAGGTTCCTCTCAAGATTCAGCTGCTGAAGTTGTGCCCCCAAAGCTTGAACTTCTTCGACAAGCGCGGCTTGCTCCTCCAGAGTTAGTACCGGCGGAACCGGTGGATCCTCTGGTGGTATGATTTCAACCATTGGTTGACTACTCGTGCTTCCTTGTTCCTGCTTCTTTCTTCGGTTGTTTCGGCAAGTGGCTTCAATTTTCGGATCGTAATCTAACAGGTCATTCCCTTTAGCTCTTGTACTCATGCACTACCTGAACAACAAAGGAGGTAGTGAGATTAAACCGGAAAAGGAAAAACAAAAATTCAAAATAGATGAAAATATAACCTAACTACGTCGACTTCGATCGATGCTGAGGGGCGTCGGTCGAAATCGAGTAAAAACACGAACAAAAAACAAAATAAACAAAGATAAGAAAATTAAAACTTACAAAAATTACAGCCTAAATCAAAATTCAAGCACATAAATAATAGTAAGGCTTAATTTTATTTACTCCCCGGCAACAGCGCCAAAATTTGATCGCTAAAATTATTTCACTAGCGACTTAACAAAGCTAATAATATAGCGGCAAATAAAATTATCGAACCCAGAGGAGTAAAGTAACAAATAAACCCTAAGTACTAATTCAATCGTTTTTGGAAAATTGGTTAGGATATAGAAAACAAGATTTTTGCGTTATGAATTCTAAAACTGCAATAAAGCGGAATAAAATAGTAAGTTGTGAAAGATTTTGAAATTCGAAGATGATAAACATAGATCCTAGGGTTTTCTATCTATCATGCCATACATGTAATCACGAATCAATTAATTGCCAATTTTTCATTCTTCTTCGTAGTGGAACATCGGAAAGATATTATGAATTTCTAGTGAGGACAATTCACAAAGTTGATTAATTAATTTACTCTACCTTTCAGTCTCAAGAAAATATAATTAACTCCAATCAGATCTACAGATTTGTTCCTACAATTGATTTTTTCTTTTCAGACAAGAAAAACAATTTGTATTATGAAAACCATATTCCATTCAAATCCATCACCTTTTGAGTCTCTAAATTTCAACTAAATTAATCCTAATTTATGGCCAGTAAATCAAGATCATAATCAAGTCCTAGTTTTCATAAACTACGAATCAGTAAGGCAATTAATTAAATTCAATTATACACAGGCATAATATTCAAAACCCTAGAATCTACAGAGAATTTAGCTATGCAAAAATATAATCAGAATTAACATAAAAAGATAAAACCTGAAATAGTCTTACATAAATAAAAACTTGAATCCGGAATAATCTCGAGTTGTTGCCACAATGATTAAAATGCAAAAATAAACTCAAAACTCTAAATTGCTGCTTTTGTCTTTTTCTCTAATGAAATCCCAAATCTAACACACTAATTTTCGACCAAGTGGGGGCTTTTTATAGTTGCCTTGGGTGTATCTTGCCAGGCTTAGGATTTAAGATACAAATCTATCTTAAAAATCAAGGAAGATTCGCCAAAAGACGTCGGCGTCGACCGACGTGGCCGCACGTCGGTCGATGTGGAAGCTCGGATCGAGCCTTGCATCGATCTTGGAATTTATGTCAACTTTGATCGACGCACGCTGGCGTCGATCGAGATGGAGCATTTCACACCGATTGCTCGTCGCCCTCGACTTTGATCGATGCGGGTCTGCGTCGATCGAAGCCGAGAATCCTTCCTCCGGGCTTCGATTCTTCCTTAGTCATTTTTAGTCCCAAAATCCTGCAAAACATACCATCACGAGCATCTATCGTGCAATAACCCTATCATGCATGCAAAAACGAATAAACTGCTCTAAAAACACTAAAAATGCAAAAGAAACTCATTGATAATTTAGTGAAAATACGGACTTATCAACAGGGAAATAACATCCTAATACAATTTGGGATTTAAATCTAACCACGGATTTATCTTGTGGGTGAAAAACGAATCCTTATAAAAGGGCGGATTAACCCGAGAACCACGAGGAACAAAAACACAATCAAACAATCCAAAACCCATTTATGCATTAATTTAATAATAATTATCATGCAAATCATAGGCAATATTATTTTTCCTGACAGAGTCAATTAATCAACCTGGCTCTGATACCAATTGAAGGGATTTGTGAATCGAATCACATGATCCGTTAGCCGAGATCGTTAACTGGAATATCAAAAATAATTTTCTATGCCTATGATTAATCCTAGCATGCTCCTATTGATTATGCATAAGGGGGGGTTTTTGCGGAATACCTGGATTGTAGAAACCTGAAGAACGAGTGCGCAGAGATTTGATCCTCGATCCTTTTCCCGCGCACCAAGATTTATTCCTAACAGATTAAGGAATTAAATCTTTGAAAATTAAAAGATAATTTTCGAAAACAAAGAGGGAGAGAAGAAAGAACACGATCCTCCTGATCTGATCTTTTGATCTGTATCCCAACTCTAATCCGAATATCTGGTGAAGATTCCCTTCGAATTCCTTGCCCGGTTGAGAAGCAGAATTTCCTCCTCGTTTCTTAGATCTAGTCGATCACCACAGCTCCCAAAATACTGGTTTGCTGTGTTGCAATATATGATCTTGCGGTGTGTTGTGATCTGAGAACCTGAGCCTATATATAGGAAATTCTGGACTTCTATTGGGCCTGAGTTATCATGGGCCAGACCAGGGACTAGAATGCAAATAGCAAATAAGGCCTATCAATTAATTAATTCTCATATTCAACCAAAATATAATTAATTAATTAATATTGATTCATTCCACCAAAGAATCAATATTGTCCTACCTATTTGCTACCACGTTTTGAGGTACGGGTTGCACGGGCTCGGTATATCCCCACATTTAAGGTTATAGACATTCGTTAATTAATTTAAGCTCTGACAAGCCATTTAATTAATTAACATCTTTTATTCCTGAGTCAATCCACTCAAACCTTTTCACTTATGCTTGAACTTAATCAGTCTGCAGGACTTTAGAATAATGAACCTTTTGAGCTGCTCAGGGAATGTCACCATCCTATATTGGATGTGGTTACCTAGTTCCAGTACCAGACAGTTATACACAAACTGCTATCACCCAAGATACAGATATACAAGCTCAACTAGAGCCTTTCACTGCAACTCAAAGTGATACACAATCTGCATATACTTCTGTACCTTCATTTAGGCTTAGGATCTCATCAAGCCATATATATTTAGATTCTTTTAATGTCAGATAAAAGAATCGATCTCAACTTAGTTCCTTATCAAAGCGTGCCCCACACCAGCATACCAAGTCATCGAAGACAAGATGCTTATTACTGCATATGCTACAACCTACACCGACAGTTTATCCTAGAACTATCTCAGATGTGATAACTATTTATATCTCGCTAGTTCAAACGATCCATACGATCTTCCATGATCTACTACACACCGTATGATCTCCCTATCGACGAGATAAGAGCGTTTGCAACACATGTTTGTTAATTTAGACATGAGATGAACATACAACATTTATGATTTCCAATATATTAACCAATCGACCTTGTACATAACATATCAATCATAATGCTTTCGGTCATTCATATAGTGAAAATTATATGATATCAACATCAATCATTCATCAACACTAAAATATAGATATTCCTTCTATTACTAAACTTCCAAATTAATTATGGCTTCGATTATAAATTTAAAAATAATAAATAAGTGAAGATTAATTAATGAAAATGAGAAATTGTATTGCAAAACTGTTGCATTTTATGAACTATGCATTTATAAGTCAAGGTCCAAATTATTAATTTTATTTAAATTTATAACAGAAGGTATAATTCGACAATTGAAAACTTAAAACTTCAAATAAAAATAGCATCAACTTCTTAAAAAGTCACATATGTTGTTAGCATCACTCCTTTAATCATAAAATTAGCTTGTAAGACGAAGGATGCTTGAACATTAGTATATAATAACTTATTCAATTTTTACAAATCAATATTAGACATTTAATACATCCTTATCAATGAATTTCTTGTTTTTTCACTTCATGTGACTCGATGGGTGCTTTTGGTGATATTTGGCTTGCTGTGGAGTGATTGTTTGAATGTTTAAATCACAGTGGAAGCTTTTATAACTGATGTCTCTACTAATTAGTCTCAGCATGATACCACTTGGTCTATGAATACCATAGATAGAAATCATGCTACTCATTCCATGACAAATATAAATATTAGTTCTATTTGCTTGACAGATATCATATTAGTATCATTTCTTTACTAACAAATTGACTTGTAAAATGAAAGTTGCTTGAATATTATATAGTAGTTCGGACCATTTTCTCATATTAATATAAAAATTTAAAACATATAACCAAAACATCATTATTTTATTTAAGATTTTTGCTCAAATGTCAACATTCTGTCGCCAAACTTTTGCTCCTGCCATAATATTGAAAAAAACTTATAATTTGTACTCCCTCCGTCCCGGTGAAGTAATCCCTTTTCTTTTTGGCACGGGAATTAAGAGTTGTGAGTGTAGTGGAATTAATATTTTATTGGTGAGTGTGAAAAGGTTGCTATTTTAGGAAAATGGGACTATTCTATGGGACAAACAAAAAAGGTAAGTGAGACTACTTCAATGGGACTGAGGGAGTAATATATTTGAAAAATAATAATAATTTATACAGAATCTATATAAATTTGTGAGAATAGGCTCTAACTAAATTTTAAATAACAGTTAATTGAATATAATATTCTAAAAACCCATTTAAACTTAATATGTGAGATTAGGTTCGAATAAAATTTTAAACGGTTCTATTTTGAAAAAATACAAATAAATTTGGGAGCAAACCAAGATCAACTTGGAATAGAATCTATTAATATTAGATACCATTTAAAAATTTGGCGTATTTTTATTTATATATCTTTTAAGATATTTACCCTAAATTGTAGGCAAACCCTAATGGAGGCGCATCGCAACATATACATGTCTATATAAAGGGACGGCTTCCTTCAAAACCCTACACGCACATCTGCCACCATTCGCTCTCCAACTCAGTTTCAGAGAAGCTAACTGCTTCAATTGCGCTCCTAAAAAACCGTAATCCTTCAAAGAAATGGCGACGCAAATGAGCAAAAAACGAAAGGTATGTCTAGATGCGCACATGTAGGTATTTGTGTTATTCTCGTGTTTATTTTGATTTCAAATGGATTGCATGTCGATTTGATATATTACTTCTGTGATTTTTAGTTTGTGGCGGACGGAGTGTTTTACTCTGAGTTAAACGAGTTGCTGACTCGAGAGCTGGCGGAGGATGGCTACTCTGGAGTGGAGGTCAGAGTCACCCCCATGCGAACCGAGATTATAATTAGGGCCACCCGAACCCAAAATGTTCTTGGTATACTTTTTATATTATATTTGTATCGATATATTTATCATGGGATATTAATTCGCTTGCTTGCCTATGTTAATTTGAAAATTTTGATTTGCTCATTGACACTGTGTTGCTTGCTAATAGATGATTAGTATTTTTCCATATCTTCAGCCGGTGATGAATTCTTATATGTTAGATTTTCATTATAATTTTCTTTCTATTTTATGGCTGTTGAGATTTTCAACTGTTGATTTCTTTTATTTTTTTTTCATTTTTCGACTGTAGTTGAATCTTGATATCATAGTTTTCGGTATATTTTTGTTTCTATTTATGCTTGTTGAAATTTTCAATTGTTGATTTCTTATTTTTTCTGCAAAAATTATTTGCTTTGTTATTATATTATATAGGTGAGAAGGGGAGGAGAATCAGAGAGCTGACCTCTATTGTTCAAAAGAGGTTTAAGTTCCCAGAAAATAGTGTTGAGCTGTATGCTGAGAAAGTTAACAACAGGGGCTTGTGTGCAGTAGCCCAAGCTGAGTCTGTGCGCTACAAGCTTCTCGGAGGGCTTCCAGTGCGAAGGTTTGC
>JAPKLW010000622.1:13053-24838 GCA_026898455.1 Plectranthus barbatus | reverse complement strand
GTCTAATCTCAGTTCAGTGTATAGACATTTTTTTTGTCCGTATCTGTTTATTTTTTTTTTGAAAAAAGACTATTAATTATTTATAGGTCAAATTTAAATAAATGTTCTAATTTATCTTTGTGAATTATATATTCTAAAGTCTGATGTTTTAATTTTTCTTTGTGAATTTTATTCTAAAGTCTATGATTTAGGCCAACCCGTCAAAATTACTACGCATCATATCTTTTTCCTTAACTTTTATTTAAATTATAAGTTTTTTATCAAATGACTAAAATATTACAAATATATTGTACCTCAATTTTGTATGTTTGTAAAAAATAAACTTTCAATATACCCTTATTTAAAATATTAGTTAATTTTTTATTTTCATAATTTATGATTCTATATACAGTTATAATTTTTCTGAACACAGCCCCAATTATTTTAAAAATAAAATTCTAATTTAATATTCAATTTTATCCTTAAAATTTCAAATTAAAAATAAAAAACAAGATTAATATGATCTTCATTCTAAAGGGCTATCGAACAACCCCTTCTCCCTTCAAAATAACAAAATTGATAGCCACGTTCTTTTTTCAACTCTTAAAAACTCAATTCCCTTCTTCATATTTTCATAGCCCCATTCTTATTATTGAGAATGCTCCACCAATGCTAGTGCTGACTCCACCACGAATTAGCGACACCATTCAACGAAGTAAAAACGAAGAAGAAAAAAATCTGGCTTTTGAAGAGAGGGCCTAATGAAAAAATGCATAGTTTGAGACAATATAGCCAACATTGATTATTATTTTTTATTCTTGAACAGCTGCTAATCTTGGAGGAATTCCAATAATATCCTAACTTATTATTCTAGAGCAATTTTAGAGGAAAAGTTGCAGAAAAACAATACACCCGATAAAATCTTTGCTAGCTATTTAATGTTTCTTTCTGAAGATTGACAGCACAATTTAATATTTGTCAATGTAATGAATAATCCTAACTTCTTATGAGAATGAGACTGTGAAAATATGAAGAATGGAATTGAGTTTAGCTTGAAAAAGAATGGGGCCTAACGATTCTTCTATTCTAAAGGAAGAAGGAGGCTGTCGATAGTCCTATATTTTAATTTATAAAAAATTTTATATTAATTCTGCTTTTATTTTTAATTTGAAATTATCAGGATAAAATAGTAATATTATATTATAATTTTATTTTAAAAATATTTGGGGGCTATATTAAGAAAAATTGTGGTTGCATTTAGAATTATCCTTTAATATTTTATTTTTCAAATTATTCAGAGATATAATAGTAAATTACCAGATAAAAACAATACTAAATATAAAAATTGGATCATATAATTGAAATATTCTAAAATAGTATCTCTTTTTTAGAATCTCTAACTATATAAGTAGACCATCCCACAAATCAATTTAAATGTACAGTCGACAATAATTTCGAAAATTTTGTAATGCATATTTTTTAATTCTTTTAATATATTATTTCTAAAAATCTTCTTCGTAACTATACTTTTTCAACTTTTAATTACCCTAATGTTGTATGAGTTAAAACCTTAAATAGCTTATTTCATTATATTAGAATCCTAAATAGATATTTTTTATGTATACATTTAAAAAATGATAATTTTCCAAAAATACCCTCAACTTTTTAAATATAATGACATTTTTTAATTTGGATTTACAAAAAAAAATTTAATCTGTCCGAAATCTTTTTTTAGCAAGATTAATTGCGCAAGCTTACAAACATTGAGAAATATTTTTATAATTAATAGTGGTAATTAGTGAATTTATTATCCAAAAATAAGAAATATCTAAAATGCTGAAATTACAAACATATCGCAAATATATTTCTTTCAGTTTAAATTATTGTCTAAAAATAAGAAAATATCTAAAAAAATTCAAACCGAAAGGTTAACATATTTCATTAAATTTAAAATTAATAATTATAAATAAAAAATATCTTTCTAAAATTAATAATGGTAATTAGTGAATTTATTGTCTAAAATTAAGAAATATCTAAAAAGTTGAAATTACAAAGATATCGCAAATATATTTCATTAAGTTTAAATTATTGTCTAAAAATAAGAAAATATAAAAAAAATTCAAACCGCAAAGGTTCACTTATTTCATTAAATTTAGGGATAAGGGTCATTTAGACGGCTTCAGATCACCTGTTCCAATTTGTGTCCCATCTCCTGTACCACCATTAAATTATTGACATGTGTCATAATTAATTAACAGAATAAAAAATATTCACTAACGTTGGTTTAATGGCTTCCTCTTTATCTCACTTTCGTTAATTATAAATAAATTAACCAAAAAAATATTCACCATCATAGATCTTGGCGTCCAAACCCCCTCCCCCTCTTCTCCCTCCGCCGCCGATCTCCGCCACCAACAAACCAAAATCAACAAAATGGGTTTCCTCTTCCATGCCATCAAAGTGCCCAAACTCCTCACCATAACTTTCTTCTTCAACATAATCTCCCACGCCCACTACCTCTTCATCGGCGCCCTCACACATCTCGGCCTCTACAAGCCGCCGCCGGAGGAATCACCCGACTCCGCCGCTAGCTCCAACAATTACATCCTCATACTGGACAGCTCCTCCCCTTCGCTGGTCCCGATCCCGGTCCACGTCGTCACGGCCACAATCAAGAACCGAGTCCCCGTAATTGAGTATCAAGAACTCGTGGCCCGGCGCGGCGATCCGAAACCATGCGACGACGGTGGTGTGCAGTGTTTGCTTAGAGGGGATAGAAGGGAGGGATGAGGTGAGGGAGCTGTTAATTAACGGTAGTGAGATAAAGAGGGTTAAACAACGTTAGTGAATATTTTGAATTGTTAATTAATTATAACACATGTCAATAATCTAATGGTGTGGTACAGGAGATGGGGCACAAATTCCCTTTTTTACTATTTAGTTCAATTTAACCCTTTAACTTTTAAAATTGATCTAATTTAACCCCTCAATCTTTAAAATTACTATTATACCCTAACTTAGAAAACAATACAAATGTTTTATGGTTGTTGGTTTATATTTATTATCTTCTTATTTTGTGTATTAATTAAATTATATTTCATCTATTTTTTAATTTGTATAAATGTAAATATTTTATATAATAATATTTTATTATAATTTTCTTTTTCCTTTTTATTAGAAACAATAATATCTTATTTATTTTAGCCCACTTATTATCAACCATAAAAAATAAAGTTAATAATATATTAATTATCTTATACAGTAATATTTACTAATATTTGTATCCTAAACTTATATAATAATATTTATATTTTAAAACTTTATATCTTATATCGTAAACTTAATTATCTTATATTTCCGTAATTAATATAGTAATATATTATTATATTATTCATTTGTACGTAATAATTGTAATTGTTAATTTGTTTTTTCCATGATTGATTATTAAAAAACTAAAATCATTATAAGATATTATATTTTTCTAATAAATAAAAAAGAGAAAATTACGAGTTATTATGTTAAATTGGAAAGGATAATTTTCTGTAGTTAAACATAAAAAATATTATTAACTATTAATCATTTATTTATAATAAGGGTATAATTATAAGAGTTTAAATCTTAAATAGTCATTTTTATTATAAAAAAATCTTAAATAACCACTTTTATGTATACATTCAAATAGGGATGTAAATCGGGCTAACCCGTCGGGTTTCGGGCTAACCCTATCGGGCTGCGGGCTATTCGGTCCGGGTTGAATCTGGCTGAATTTTTTTCGGGCTAAAAATTCTTGAACCTAACCCTAACCCACCGGTTTTCGGGCTAACCCGTCGGGTTGGCAATATTTACGAGTTTATTTTTGTAAAGATTTTCTTAAAATATTTTAACAACCCCTAAAACTAAATAAAAAAAGAAAATGATGAACCAACATAAATAAAAGACATCAAATATCAATATCTTTGCAAAAAAAAATAGTGATAAGTGGATAATCATAGTTTGAAAAGAAAAAAAAAACATCAATCCTTATATACCAACTAATTTAAGTAATAGAAGTACATTTCTTAACGTATAAAATGATAAAATAATGATTAAAAAATTAAATATAGCTTTCACTTTGGTGAACATAACAACGAGTGGCTAAAGGTTCTTGAAAGGAAGAAATTAGGTACGCTAATTAGAATAGTGACGAGTGGAAGACAGTGAAAGAGGAAGAAATGAGAGATTTTTCGATTTGAGGGTAAAGGACTACGTCATTGGGAGAGATTGATGAGATTTTGTGTGACGGAAAATTAGGTTTAGGAAATTAGGTATATAATTAATGGGTATAGTAGGATATAAATAATATTAGAAATAATAAAAAATAAATTATTAAATATTGCCGGACCTACGGGCCGACCCGCAACCCACCGGGCTCAGCCCGTTCGGGCCGCCAACCCGTCGGGTTCAAAATAATTTCGGGTTGAAATTTTTTTACCCTAACCCGCATTTTAGCCCACCGGTTTCGGGCCGACCCATCGGTTTCGGGCTTTATTGACATCCCTACATTCAAAGAATAGTCATTCTTCCCTTAATACCCTTATTTTATAGACATGTTAATACAAGTCATGAATTAATCAAATAAAATACATATTCTGTCATTTTTCCTAAATGTGTTGGTTCTTTTAGAATTACATTAAATACTGGGACCCCATATGTATTTTTTTTAATTTATATTTGGTGTTTTTTTAATTTATGATAATTTAATCCGAATTTTATGAATATGTATTTATATTTTTTTTATTTATTATTAAAATGAGTGCTAAATCTAATTTAAAGTAGACAAATTTATTTCGAATATGGTTGCAAATAGATTGTAGGATTTGTTTATAGAATTATTGTTATAAATGAAATACGATTTTTTTTAAAAAAATAATGTTTTTTTAAAGAAAGAAAATCACAAACAAGTTACCAAATTTTCAATATCAGCGAGATAAATATTTTAGTTATATTAAAAAAATTAATTTTCAAAGTATTTTTATATGATAGTAATTCATAAATGAAATCTCAATTTCTTTATAGATCGTAACCTTAATTAATCGCAAATGAGAATGACTTTACGATTTAAAAATTTTAATTTTCGATTGCAAATATTATTATTTTATATTTTATAAATTTAATTCTGGAAATTTATTGTTCAATTTTTTATAAATATAATTAAGAAAATTAATTTGAGTAATAATGAGATGATAATTGTAATAGTGATTGGTAAAATTCAAAACCTTGCAAATATTAGAATAAATAGTATAGGTATTTGTGGAAGTTAACATTATTTGACTATTTTTTGAAGATGTACATAATAGTGGCTATTTAGGATTTTTGGATGTAAATGACTATTTTCATATGTTTCCACTAATTATTAAAAATTGATGGGCTAAATTGAACCAGTTTTAATAGTTGAAAGGTCAAAATGAATCAAATAACTAATGAGGGGCTAATGTGTTCCTGTGATAATAGTTGGAGGGTCTAAATGACCCTCATCCTTTAAATTTAAAATTATTGATTAAAAATACAAGATATTTAAAAAATTTAAATTGCAAACGTAATCTTAAATGGACGTGACTCAATCGCAAATGAGTAGTCCAAATAACAAACATAAATTTGAATCTAATAAAATGTTGATCTCAAACAAGATCACTAAGAAATTAATATGTGATAGCAAAACTCCACTTTTTCATTTCGGATAGCAAATCTCCGATTAATTACTTTTGATAGCTGTTGGAGAAGCGAACCTGACCCGACCCAGTAAATATGCCATACTAAAGCCCAATAGCGCCCTGGGCCCAATAAAGATAAAGGATCCAGTTCGAGCCATAAGCTGCTGCTGTGAAAAAGTGGTACGAATGGAAAGCAGTTCGATAGTTATCCAAAGCAGTTCGATCAAGGCCATTCGCACTCCAGCGAGCTAAGGAGAGGTTCGATATAAAGATCTCGAGCCACAACCACAACCGTTTAGCGACCGAAGACCAACGAATACATCAACGACTACTTTACGAGGATTTTGAAACCACCGAAGCTTCCACATCAACGAACCGCCCGAAAGTCGCGGCCTCGGCCCTCAACAGCTTGAGAACGGCGCGGAAACCCTAAAGCAAGTCGTCTCTTATAAATACCCCTCAAAAGAACATCAACAGGGGGAGGATTTTTGGTGAAGAAGTTCCTATTTATCAAAATTCATAGATCAGAAACACCCTTGCATTCGATTCAGTTAGATTTATTTTAAATATAGTTAGCTGTTCGATCACTTTTTAGTCTTGTAATGTCATTTCGTATTCGTATTTTTCTTTAGTTCTCGGGGCTCCGTATCCTGAACAAATTCATCCTCAACAGTTTGGCGCCCACCGTGGGGCCTCGGGAACAATTTTTTTTCTATTTCTCGTATTTTTTCCGCAAGAAATGGCAGACGATCCAGGCAAAATCCGCACTACCGAAGTCGATGGAAAGAAGGTTGCCCCACCAGAGGGCCAATGAAGAGGATCTAACCCGGGAACAGGACGGGGCACTCCAGTGGCACCTGGAAAAGGACAAATCTCCCAGAGCGGCAGCGGAGTCCCGCGCCTCCCTGGATCAGAGGGGACAGTCAACGATCTGATGAAGGCGTTCGACGCCACACCACTTGGGGAACTGACATTCCCGCCGCCGCCACCAAACGTTCTGACAGATCCGCATGTATCGAGGCTGGTGACACAAGTGCAGAGTGCGCAGAGCGTGATAAAAGAGATGGCGAGGAGGAATGAACTCCTCGAAAGAGAAAATCGGAGACTGCAATTGCAGAACAACAGTAAGCCACCAATCGTCGAAGAGCCTCAGAGCGTAGAAAGGAATATCGCGAAGAATCTAGATACAGAGTTTGATCGTACTGAAGGGAAGGTCACCGAGAGGACCCCGGAGAATCCAATAACCTTCCGGCCCGATCTGGGAAACCAGACCGGCCAACTAAGCCGGCCGGAGCTGCAAGCTATCCAATAGATCGAGCGGCGATTCGAACAAAGGCTCGGCTATTTCGAGTCCTTACTCTCCAGAATCCCAGGACTCCCGACACCAGAGAAGACAATTCCTCGCGAAAGCTACGCGGAGTCCCCCTTTTCGCCGAATATCGCCGAAGCCGAACTGCCACCTAGGTTCGCCCCGCCTAGCTTCAACCTTTATGATGTAACTGCAGATCCAGAGAATCACATTGCCGTATATCGGCAGAAGATGTTGGCACTAGCAATCCCAGGAGCTCTGATGGAAGCTTGTATGTGTAAAAGCTTTGGATCGAGCTTGACGGGGCCCGCCCTCCAGTGGTTCATCAATCTGCCCCGTAGCTCGATCTCCACATTCGCAGAGTTACACCAACTATTTATACGTCAGTACTCAAGCACCCGGCGCCTCGACAAGCACCCGGATGACCTCTATACGGTGATCCAGAGACCGGGCGAATCACTGAGGGCGTACCTGACCCGATTTAACAAGGAGTTGGTTGCGGTGCCCAATTGCCCAAACAGCACTGCCGTGCGAGCCTTCACGAAGGGTCTTGACGTGGATTCTGATTTATATCGCGAACTCTCCATCTACCCCTGCCAGACGATGGATGACGCTCTGAACCGTGCATGGGCACTCATCAAGTGGGAAGAAGATGAGCCCTACCGGCGAGCACGCCGCAGCAGCGGGAGGCCCAGCGTACAAGAAGAGGGTCGACGAGAACATCAGGATAGGCGTCCTCCAAGGCCGCACCCCTATAACAAACCACCGCAGGTCAATCACCTTGGCCCATATGTCCCGGAATATACACTTTCGATCGCACCCGCCGATCTAGTTCAAAATGTGTTTCGAAAAATGCCTGAAAAGGTGAAATGGCCTCAGAAGATGAAGGCCGACCCTGCCTCGCGTGATGTGCAGAAATTCTGCGAGTTCCACTATGACCATGAACATACCACCGCGGACTGCCGGGCCCTATGCCTCGAAGTGGTTGAACTATTGAAGAAAGGTTTTTTGTCCGAGTACTTGTCGGACCGAGGAAAACGAACTTGGGCTCAAGATAAGCAGGCCGACGAGTCAGGACCCCTGAAAACGGATGCAAAAAAACCTCCAGTTCCAGTCCGGACCATCAACTGTATCACCGGAGGATCAGAAATCAGTGGAATCTCCAGGTCTGCCGCCAAGAAAGCCAGACGACTGACTCGCGAGGAGCAATAGCCCCTCGCAGGAACCCGGCTCACCATCCGATCGAATTCACGAGTGAAGAGGTACCAGGGCTGAGCCATCCCCATGACGACGTTCTAGTGATATATCGAACTGCCTCGTGAAGAGGATCCTGGTCGATAATGGGAGTTCCGCGAACATCCTGTTTCTGCATGCGCTAAGAGAGATGAAGATCCCCGAGGAGAAGATCCTGCGGTCACAGACCCCGCTGATCGGGTTCAATGGGGGTATCCAAATGACCGTCGGGACGGTAGTACTACTGACTTATTGCAACGGGACACATTACGATGTGTCATTCATGGTCGTCGACGCTCCAAGCGCTTACAACGCCCTGCTAGGCCGACCATGGTTACATCAGCTGAAGGCTGTTCCTTCGACCTTCCATCAAGTGGTCAAGTTTCCAACCGCAGGAGGAGTTTGCACGATTTGAGGCGAACAAAATGCCGCTAAGGAATGCTATTATGCAAGCTTTAAGGCAGTATGCGCCCAACAGCACTTCGCCAGGAGCGAACCATTAACTTTAGCAGGAGAATCAGAAGAAACAGAAGAAGTTGAGCTTGATCCAACCGACCCAGGGAAAAAGACGAACATTGGTGCCGGGCTTGAACCAGAAGTTCGGGCCCAGCTAATTAATTCCTCAGTTCTGAGCGAGCTACTTTCGCATGGTCACACAGGGATATGGTAGGAATCGATCCGGAGGTCATGACACATAGATTACAAGTCGATCCAAACCACCGACCCATACAACAAAGAAGAAGAAAGTTCCCGGCCGAGAAAAATAAGGCGATCAATGAGGAAGTATAGAAGCTGTTGGACGTCGGATCTGTGAGAGAAGTGAAGTATCTGACATGGCTCGCCAACGTCGTGGTAGTCAAGAAGAAGAACGGGAAGAATCATGTATGCGTGGACTACACGGACTTGAACAAAGCGTGTCCCAAAAATCCATACCCACTGCCTCACATCGACTGCATCGTCGATGCAACTGCGGGACACGAACTGCTGAGCTTTATGGATGCATTCTCGGGGTATAATCAGATTCTAATGCATCCCGAAGACCAAGAGAAAACCGCCTTCATAACGAATAAGGGAATATACTGCTACAAAGTCATGCCATTCGGCCTCAAGAACGTAGGGTCCACTTATCGGAGGCTTGTAAACAAGATGTTCGAGCCACTTATAGGAAAAACAATGGAAGTTTACATAGATGACATGCTGGTGAAATCGAAAGACGCAAAGGACCATGTACACCATCTACGACAAGCCTTCGAGGTGCTCAACAGATACAAAATGAAGTTAAATCCCGCAAAGTGCACCTTCGGGGTGGGCTCCGGAAAATTCTTGGGCCACATAGTGACCAGTCAAGGAATCGAAGCTGACCCGTCACAGATAAGGGCAATCAAGGAGATCGCGCATCCTAAAACTCCGAAAGAAGTTCAAAAACTCACGGGCAGATTAGCGGCCCTCAGCCGCTTCATTTCGAGATACTCCGATCGAACTCACGAGTTCTTCCAAGTGCTACGGAAAGGGAAGAAGTTCGAGTGGACAGAAGAGTGCGCAAGGGCACTTGAACGCTTAAAAGATTATCTGACCAGTCCGCCACTATTGAGCAAACCCGAAAAAGAAGAGGTTCTCTTACTCTACCTGTCCGTATCCGAACACGCCCTTGCGGCAGTTCTGGTCAAAGAAGTGGCAGGGAAACAACATCTCGTGCACTATGCAAGCAAACCGTTACTTGACGCAGAAACAAGATACACAGCGTTGGAGAAGCTAGCACTAGCTCTAGTAGTAGCGACGAGGAAGCTGCGACCCTACTTCGAGTCGCATCCCATCAAAGTAGTGACGTCCTACCCACTCCGGACTGTGTTTTCAAAACCCAGCCTGTCAGGCAGATTGTTGAAGTGGGCAGTAGAAGTAGGGGGATACGGCCTCAATTTTGAGCCTCGAACAACGATTAAATCACAAGTACTGGCAGATTTTGTAGCAGAGTTTACATCGGGACTTCAAATGGACGCAGAAAAAGAGATTGCAAGCTTGGAGGTTGGCGAATCGGCGAAGGAGCCATGGATTCTCCAAGTAGATGGATCGAGTAATATGCACGGTAACGGAGCAGGCATTAGGCTGCAAAGCCCGTGTGGAGAAATGTTTGAAAGAGCCATCCGGCTAAATTTTGAAGCAACCAATAACGAGGCTGAATATGAAGCACTAGTTCGAGGTATGTAGCTCGCGAAGGAACTGGGGGCTCGACGCCTCCAAGTACACGGGGACTCACAATTAGTGGTGATGCAAATGGAAGATCACTTCCAAGACAAAGAACCCCAACTCCAAAAATATCATGACCTGGCACGAGAAGTGAGGAAAGAGTTCGACGAATGCGAAATTAAGCATATCGCACGAGAAGAAAATGCAGAGGCTGATGCGCTAGCGAACCTAGCCTCTACCAAACCAACAAGACAATGCTAGCCCATCGTCATATCTTGGGCTGAAGACCCAGTCACGCCTAAGACCGTCGAAGTCTTGGATATTACAATTGGCGAACCATGGACAGAACCAATCATGAAGTACCTCGCGAGCAGCATCCTACCAGCAGATAAGACAGCAGCCGTGCGCATTACCCAAGCAGCAACCAAGTACACTATCTATAAAGAAAATTTATAGAGTAGATCTGTCGAAGGGCCACTACTCAAATGTCTCGAGCCCGCTGCAGGGCAAGCTATCCTCATGGAGATACATGAAGGAGACTGCGGAAGCCACCAAGGGGCTCGACCATTGGCACACAAAGTCATATCCGTTGGGTTCAATTGGTCCACACTTCGGAAAGACGCCAGGGATTACGTGCGAAGTTGCGAGGCCTGTCAAAGGTTCGAAGTAACTAATCAAAGCCATGCAGAACCACTCCACGCCACAATCGCGGCCTGGCCCTTCATGGCTTGGGGGATGGACATAGTGGGAAAGTTGCCGAAAGGAGTTGGGCAAAAAGAATATATTCTGGTAGCCACCGACTATTTTACGAAGTGGGTCAAAGCTGAAGCTTTTGCTAACGTAAGAGAACAGGAGGTGATCAAGTTTCTATGGACTCACATCCTATGCAGATTCGGGGTGCCGAAAGAGATAAGAACGGACAACGGAACTCAATTCACGGGACGAAGAGTACAAGAATTCTGTGACCAGTACAACATCAAATTGGTATTCTCCACACCAAGGTATCCCGAGGCGAACGGACAGGCCGAGTCGACAAACAAGACGATCATGGCCAGAATGAAGAAGAGGCTCAAAACTCATAAAAGGAATTGGGTAGAAGAACTCCCTGGAGTCCTATGGGCATATCAGACCACCCCCAGAACTTCAACTGGAAGTTTGCCATTCGTGCTAGCCTACGGGGAGGAAGCGGTTATCCCAGCAGAAGTTTGATCACTGTAATTTCTACAGATTAATTATAGAAATAGTGGCAAATAAATTTATAAACCCTAAAGTTATCGATCTAGGGGAATGAAGCAACGAAAAACCTTAAGTACTAATTCATAAGTTCTCAAAATACTGGTCAGGAAAATCAATTAAAAAGTTTTGGTTGTTTTGAAAATCGCAATACTTG
>JAPKLW010000622.1:0-13043 GCA_026898455.1 Plectranthus barbatus | reverse complement strand
ACAGATTTATTCCTACAATCAATCTCCTTCAGTTACGACAAGAAATCGGATTATATTGTGAAAATCTCTTTCCATTGAAAACTATCACAGTTACGTCTCAAGTAATCAACTAGATAATCCTAAGATGTGATCAGCAAATTAAGATTATGAATAAGCACAGATTTCACAAACTACGAAGGGAAAGGGAAAATAATTCAATCAATCAAACATGTATACATTGATAGTTCGCAACCCTAGAATCTGAGGAGGAGATTAGTTACACATATTCAGAGGAATATTCATCATAGAAAAATACAGCCTGAATTGCATAGAAACTTGTATCTGAATGTCTTCCCACAAACTTCTGTCTTCAAACATAAACTCTAAAATTCTTGGAAATCTCTCTAAAAACTGAAATCTGGAATGAAGAATGATAAAAAGGTCAAAATGTACTCTCAAAATAGACATTATTAGGATATTTATAGAGGTGGGGGTGTATCCTATCAATTCTAGGGCTAAAGATATGAATAAATCCGATTTTTATCAGATTTTCGCTCCAGCAGAGAGGCTCGCGTCGATCGTGGCTGATCCACGTCGATCAACGAGGCTTCCTGGTCTCTGTCGATCGATGCTGATTGGCGTCTGTCGACGCGGCTTCTCGTCCCTTCTGCGCAGTCTCATGGTTTTGGCCATAACTTCCTCCCCGAACTCCGATTGACCCGATTCCAGTTGCGTTGGAGAGCTAACTCAAAGCATCATCCATTGCCATGCACCAATAGCTCGAATTCCTCCTGTGGAAAAACTCTTCATTGCTACTCTTACACGTCACTACTTCCGGAACGGATTTCTCGTGAACTTAGGCCTAAAACCTGCATAAACATCAAAACACACCTAAAACCACCTAATATTGACATCATGCATAAAATATATATATATAAACTCAATAAATCTACATAAAATAGTAGGAAAATAATATAGATAAGTGAGTGAAATAATGAGCTTATGAAAGTTCGAGGTGGCAGTTTACGAGTAGAAACCTGCCAAGAGGCAGAGAACAACGAGAAGTTGATAAGAAATCTGGAACTGATCGATGAGCAGAGAGACCAAGCGCTACTAAGCATGGCCCAAAGAAGGATGCAGGTCGAAAAGTTTTTCAACAAAAAGGTCCGTATGCGCACCTTCGGGGAAGGAGACTGGGTACTCAGAAAAGTCTTTCAGAACACTAAGGATAAAAGCCAGGGGAAACTCGCACCGACATGGGAAGGTCCCTACATGGTTACCAGAGTTGTAGGTCGAGGTGCCTACCACCTAGAGGATCACGACGGGAGAGAGATCGGAAACAGCTGGAACGTAAAGCACCTAAAGAAGTACTACTTCTAAAGCAAATGAGGTCGATGAACTCGACCTCCCAGATACGCTCTCCTAAAATCCCTATCCTTGCAATTTCAACACCCATTAATTTGTGTTTTAAGCATACATTGACTTGAGCGTCGAAGGGGCGATGCTTCGGCATCGCCCAACCCCTCACGATTTTACTGGCAGGATCACACGACCCACTATAGAGTGTTGGGATTATATACTGAAAGCATATATGATTAAGTGTTTTGTACACTGGTCTTCATATATGTTGCTGCAACAATGCTCGCTATCTGATTAAACAAACATACAACGAACCATAATATCCTATTATCTCGCCTATAGGGATGATCATATGGTGTGTAGGAGATCACAGAGGATCATATGAATCATTTGACCTAGCGAGATATAAACAGTATCACAGCTGAGACGGTCCCTGGATAGGCTGTCGGTCTAAGCTGCGGCACATCGGTTCATAAGTGGGCTTATCCTAGCTACTTGATGTGTCGGTACATAGTTATGTATTGATGGGATCAACAGTGGGATGTGCCATTCTCATTGACATATGAATGAGCCAGATCCCTAACATACTTCCTATGATCTTAAACCTAACTAAAGGATAAGGGGCACACACAGATTGACCACACTTTGATTTACCATGGTGGCGAGTCTTACATGTACTCTTATACCCGTATTTTGGGTGTTGGCAATTTGTGTGTGGCCTGCTTAGTCTGGACGTTTAGGTAAGCATATCCATTTCAGGATGGTGACATTCCCTGAGGAGCTCACAAGGTTCATTATGCTAAACCCTGCAGGTTGAATTATTTAATTCAGGCATAAGTGAAAAGGAGTCAGTGGCATTACTCAGGAAATAAGAGATTAATTAATTGTGGCTGATTGTCATAAGCCAAATTAATTAATGAATGTCTATAACCTTAAATATGTGGATCATGTTAGTTTGGTGCAACCCGTTCCTAATAACGTGGTAATAAAGGGGCGAGTCAGCATTGTTACCGTGGTGAAGGTTAAAACAATGTTTTATTAATTAATTATGTTCTGGGTTGAACAAGGAAGGATTAATTAATAAAGAGGGCCCACTTTATTATTTGCATCTGATCCCTGGTCTGGCCCATTAATTGCTCACAGCCCATTAGGGTTAGGGTTTCTCAAAACCCTAACACTATATATAGGCCTTCTCTCTATCAGATCATTCTGTTGTGAAAACTAGGGTTTTCAGAATATTGAAAATAGAGAGAGACGGCGGCGGCTATCCGGTGGGAGGAACTGATGGATTCCTCCAGATCTCGGATTCAACTTGGTAGACAATCATCACCAGATTTCCAAGGAGCAAGGGAACAGATCAGAATATCAGATCTGTAGGAACAACTGTTCATCGCCGGCATTTAGATTCAGACCCAGATCAATTTCATCGTTATTGGCTCCGATCTAGATCTGTAGATCAAACGGTAAAATCAGGTATTCTCTAAATCCATCCTCTGCAATTAATTTTGTAGGAGCATGCATAGGATCGCATGGTTTATTTAATTGAAATTTGTTCCGGTATCCTAAGAACGATCATTGGCAAGAAATTCATTAATGGCAACTCGTGTTGTCCATTGTAGACTCAAACCCTACAATTGGTATCAGAGCGAGGTTCATGTTCTTATGCTCTATCTTGGATAGATTGAAATTAAATAAATATGTATGTTCATGGATGGATTTTAATTATCGTGGATGTTTTTGTTCTCGTGGCCTTCTCGTTTTTGGATCTAATTTTCACCACGAGAAAATCCGTGGTTAGATTTAATAGGGAAAATCATGTAATAGATTTAGATCTATTTTTTGTATTTTCTATTTTTTTAAAATCTGTAAAATTGGAGAATCTGAGATCCGGAAGAACGAAGAGACGAAGAACATTCATCAGATCTGAAATCAGTTTAGATTCAGCCCACCAGATCTCACCGGCGGCTGCCGGCGACCACGGCGGCGACGCGGCGGAACTTGTTTTCTACCGTGTGGCTGGGCCGCACCCTGTTTGTCAGGCTGCTGCGCGCAGGTCCGGCAAGGAGTGCGAGAGGTGGTTGGACAGAGGCACAGGCTGCGGCGGCTAGGGTTCCGTCGTAAGGCTGCCTCTACGCCATCCCTGCTCGCTGCATCTTCTGCGTGCGGTGGCACTGAGAAGCGCGAGCTCTCTGCGCGTGATGTTGGAAGGCGAGGCGGCGGTGCTGCGGTTGGTCTGCGGCCATGGCGGGCGGCACGGTGGTGCTGGCAGGCGACGGAGTCGTCGGCAGAAGACGCGTGCGATGTCTGCACGCGGCGGTGGATTTGCAGCGTGGCCCTGCTGCTTCTGCGTGACCACAACGAGCTCACCGGCGGCGCGAGTGGTCTGCCACGGTGACCGGAGATGGCTGGGTCGCTGGCGTTGGTTGTGACGATGTCCGGAGGCAGCGGCCGGGTGCTGAACGGCTGGCGTCGGCGGGTGTGTTGAGGGTGGCGGCTGGGGTTTGCAAAACCTAGGGTTTGCTCACCCGGGCTGCAAATCCGGCTTCTCAGCCCGGAGGCGGCCCGCAGTCCTGAAAAATTAGGGTTTGGCTGCTGTTTGGGCCAGAAACCCTAATTTGAAGCCCAATTGCTGTTAATGCAAGTTCAAATCAGATTTCAAGTCCAACGGAGGCCCAATTTGAAGATCTGTATTGCAATTAAATCTTGTAATAGTTAGATTTAATTATTTTTCAGTTGTAATCGCATCTGAGGGGCCACGAGAAATTTTATTTGTTTATTTAATTATTTCTCGTACTGATGTGATTTATTATTTGCGCACTAGTAAATAATAGGAAGCATGATTATTTGCTTTAATTATTTACTGTTATAAGCATGTTGCAATTTAATTTTTGAGCATGTCTTATGTGATTTATTTTATGTTTTAAATTATGTCTATAAATTCCGGGATCATATTAATTTATGATGGAATTTTAGATATGACATAATTTATGGCAACATAAAATAATGTGTGCGCATGAAACCTTTAGAATTAAAAATACTAAGCTGGATTTTGGTTCTTTTCTAACCAAGATTATTAGACCTCCACAAATACGGCCTCTCATTGGAAGTAATGCATTTCGAAGCATAAACGTCTACTCCAGTAGCTTGCGTTAGAAATAAATTACCAGTTCTAATGCGATGAGGTTTCTAAATAAAATATTTAGATTAAGATGAGAAGTGGGAGCCTCTGAGCGAACGTCTACTCCAGTAGCTTGCATTGAGACAACTTTCACTGGTCTCTAAGATTAATCTAAATGAGATAACAAAGGATGTAAAGGGCATGCGGTATGGGTCGAGTACGTATGCTAAATCGCCTTTTAACATCCAGAGTTAGGATTGTGGTTACTTTGGCTTAGATGTTGCCTGAGCACAACTCATGCATAAGATCCCTGCTCAAGATAGGTGAACATGGTCTAAAGATCTCCAATATTAATTTCTTTTGCCGGCGGATACCTGGCATGGAGAGAAATTAAAGGATCTATTTTGGTCTGGTCGAGCGTCTGCCGTAAACGTCTACTTCAGTAGCTTGCGGTGAATTAGCTTGGGCAATTGGAGGGAACAAATTGCATTGTTTTATCTGAAGGTTCTATGCATATTTGTTTCAATTGTTCGTAGTATGTGCTTACTTTAATTTGCTTATTTGTTTTCAGATATGTCTATTATTGCATCGCTCATCTATTCAATCGTACATAATTCCTTGATTGGTCCGAATTTTCCTGGATGGAAAAGTGACATTGTCAAGCTCTTGGATTCATTTGGACATTTGTTTGTTCTGCAAACTCCCTGTCTGAGTTCGCCGACTGATACATCTTCCGATGAGGAGCGTGCACAATATCACATGTGGATGTGGTCGAATGGCATGGCCAGACAGTATATCTTGGCTGGTATGTCAGATGCACTGCGTCCTCGTTATAGTGATGTATGGTTTGCATGTGACATTATGTGACGTCTTGACGTGGCATATGGCGGACTCGATGGACATGCTAGATCCAGTCTTATCAAGCGCATTGTATGACAGAAAATGGGCCAGAACTGTTCGGTACGTGAACATGTGGAATTGCTCATCCAGCTTATAGATGAGTACACATTAATGGGTGGTCAAATTGACAATGATGTCAAAGTTGACTTGATACTCAACACGTTACCGAAGTCATTTGATGACTTCAGAATTTCTGTTGAGAAAAACAAGAGTGAGTATACTGTTCACAGTCTGCTCAAGGATCTTGTATCAACAGAAGCTTCTTCAGTCTTTTCTGTGAGTCACTCTGATTTGCTTCCGAGTCAAAAGAGTGATGTCAAAGAAAAGAGGAATGAAGGAAGCAGTGGGAGTAGTCTTGCTTTATCAGTTCATTCCAGATCTCTTGCTAAAAGTTCTTCTAAATCGCGTCGTAATGACATGAAGAAGAAGAATGGTAAAGGAGAGAACAAAGGAAAGAAAGATAACAAGAAGGACAAATGTTTCAGGTGTGGCAAGAAGGGACACTGGAAAGTAAATTGTCCAAGTTTGGTAACTAAGGGACAAGGTACGTCATCTTTTGCATTGCTTGTTGAAACATGTTTAGTATCAGTTTTCTACTCCTTAGTGGGTAGTGGTAACTGAGGTCACTAATCGTGTTTGCTACACTTTGCAGAGAATCAAGCTTATGACTTGAAGATGGCGGGATTACCATCTCCAAGATTGATGCTGGAAGTTGCTACTTCAGCTGATGGAGATTTTACTTTGAGTTTATGTTAAAAATTCTGTTTTAATTCAAGTTTCTGAAGAGATGTTGTTTTGTTTTGAGAAACATATTGTTCATCTATTGTTATGGATTATCAGTTATTCGATAGAGTTTTTTCTATCATAATGAATAATAGTGTTTTCTATTATGGATGATTGTCTCTTCATTACTTGATGACATAAACTATCAGTGTTCTAAGGTATAATTTAAAGAATAGCTATAGAGATAGGTTACATCAGTCTAAGTAGTTTTAAGTAATTCATGGAATTATGGATCCAATCCAGGTATTCCTAAGAATGGTACTTATGACAACTACTTAGAGGTTTAAGATGGTAACCAGACATTTTAATAGGCGATTATATCTATAGATTATTTCGTGTTTGCTCTGGTTTGCTGGTTTGAGTCTACTTCCGCAGTTGCCTTAACAGGCATTGATACTGTAATCATTTAAGATTTGGATATGTTTATCTAGTTCACTACAAGTCTTAGTCTCTTGCTTTAATCAAGAGCGTTCAAGACTAAGGTAGAGAATAAGTTAAACAAGACCGTAAAAACATTATGGTTCATTCATAATGGTATATCTTAAGTGATGGGGTTTTACAGTATCTGGCAGAGCAAAGGGATTGCATCCCAGTTAACTACACCTATTATTCCTCGATTGGGATAGTGTAGGTAAAACGAAATAAGATTCTTTAAAAGTTTATAAGTTATGCCAGCTTTGCCAAATTTTCGTTTTGGGAAGAGCGCCAAAAGCAGTTGTATGTTTGCTTAATCTAGTGTCTTCTAAATCAGTTCCATATACCCTAGCAGACCTTGACTCTGTCAAAAGGGCAATGATGGGTAATTCGGCTGTTAAGCTGATATAGGAAACTGATTGGTTAGAAGAAAAGTTTTAAGCTAGTACTGCTTTGTGGGCTATTCCAGGTAAACGAAAAAGATGGTTGCTTTGTGTATCCTAAGTACAAGCAAGTTGTATAGGATGCAACCATGAATCCAAATGTGAGATTATTCTCTGACGTTTTAGAGAAGACAATTCAAATCCATTTGGAAATACCCCGTGGCAAATTGAGCATACCTTGGAAGGTATGGTACCAATTGCACGGTCACCTGTGTAAGGTGATAAAGCACAAATTAATGCACCATTAACTGACAACATAAAAGGAGCATCGTTGCAGTGGGAGGTTGCCTTAACAGGCTTAATGGTACTGGTTCGTGGAAACAGTCTCTGGACTTGTTCCCAGCTTAACGAACAATATCGTACTTATCCCTTAAAGCGCAACGAAGCTGTTAAGACAAAAGATGCAGTTTAATGATGTCAAGTCATAGGTTCAGAAATGAATCAGTAAAGGTTATGGTTGTATATCAGGATCAGTGATTGCCAAATAGCTTACCAGCTATAAGCAACTGATTGATATACAAGAAAAGTGCTCGAATGGCAACCTAGTCTATTCAAGAGTCTAGGTTAGTGAGTAAGGTATGTTTCACAACAAGACCTTCTCACTGGTTGCAACTATTAAATCCATTTGAATTCTTTTTACCATAACAACACATATGAATCTAAATATCTGGAAGATAGATGACGTCATCCGTATTTTACAAACGGGTACCTTGATAAAAGGTGACGACATCTGTATGCAACAACCAGATAAGTTATGTGCAAAGCATCATGTCTGGAAGCCAAGGAAGTTCAAATATGAACTTTAAGGTGCTTCAAGGTCATGTAACAGACATTTTGATATTGTCTATCGAGAATGATAGTTTCATGTACCAGTTATGTGTCAGCGTAAGCGTGGTTTTCCTTGCACATTATGTAGATGGTATTTTCACATTCGGAAACGGTGTGGAGATATTGTCAGGCATAAAGGATGGTTATCCGAACAGTTTCTGAAGTAGGACTTATGAGATCTTGGAACATCTTTTGAATTAAAGTCTTGTGTGGTCACAAGAAAAGGATGTTCAGGTATCTCAAGTCGCTTAAATTGATTCTGGGGTGTGTCGTTCATGGCAAGAAAGATTGTTGTCTTTCTATATTATAAATGAACGAAGGTAGATATCTGTAATGCTATAAGCATGTTAAACAGATATCAGTTCAACTCTGGATAGGCACATTGGTTAGTGAATGAGCCTTGTGAGTTGAATGGCATTGGATATCCAGGAGGATCATAAGGAAAGGAAATCGACTTCTAACTATGTGTTGGCCTTGGAGGAGGAGTTATAGGAATTCAACACAGTAGTGTGTTGCAGATTCTGGTATGAAGGCTGAGTTTTTGTCAGCTTCATTAGCTTCGCAAGAAGCAGTATAGCTCCGATGCCATCCTCTAGAGGTGTGTGTTCTGAGTTTGCCTAATTAAATCACAAGGAATTGTGATTATGTTGGTGCAATGACAAACTCAAAGGAACCCAAGACTCACAAGGTGGTGAAACACATAGGATGTGTGGAATCACATCATACGAGAAATTGTGACAAGAGGTGACGTGAATGCAGTGGGAGTGATTGACAGTATAGACACACTTGATGTGTCGGTACATAGTTATGTATTGATGGGATCAACACTGGGATGTGCCATTCTCATTGACATATGAATGAGCCAGATCCCTAACATACTTCCTATGATCTTAAACCTAACTGAAGGATAAGGGGCACACACAGATTGACCACACTTTGATTTACCATGGTGGCGAGTCTTACATGTACTCTTACACCCGTATTTTGGGTGTTGGCATTTTGTGTGTGGCCTGCTTAGTCTGGACGTTTAGGTAAGCATATCCGTTTCAGGATGGTGACATTCCCTGAGGAGCTCACAAGGTTCATTATGCTAAACCCTGCAGGTTGAATTATTTAATTCAGGCATAAGTGAAAAGGAGTGAGTGACATTACTCAGGAAATAAGAGATTAATTAATTGTGGCTGATTGTCATAAGCCAAATTAATTAATGAATGTCTATAACCTTAAATATGTGGATCATGTTTGTTTGGTGCAACCCGTTCCTAATAACTTGGTTATTAGGGTTAGGGTTTCTCAAAACCCTAACACTATATATAGGCCTTCTCTCTATCAGATCATTCTGTTGTGAAAACTAGGGTTTTCAGTATATTGAAAATAGAGAGAGACGGCGGCGGCTATTCGGTGGGAGGAACTGATCGATTCCTCCAGATCTCGGATTCAACTTGGTAGACAATCCTCACCAGATTTCCAAGGAGCAAGGGAACAGATCAGAAGATTAGATCTGTAGGAACAACTGTTTATCGCCGGCGTTCAGATTCAGATCCAGATCTATTTCATCGTTATTGGCTCCGATGTAGATCTGTAGATCAAACGGTGAAATCAGGTATTCTCTAAATCCATCCTCTGCAATTAATTTTGTAGGAGCATGCATAGGATCGCATGGTTTATTTAATTGAAATTTGTTCCTGGTATCCTAAGAACGATCCTTGGCAAGAAATTCATTAATGGCAACTCGTGTTGTCCATCGTAGACTCAAACCCTACATAGAGGTCCTCGACAATGAAGAACAACTTGAGTCTACCTCAGATAACGTTTCCCCACTTCGACCTACTTTCCCTTATTGTTTACCTATTTTCCTAATATGATTACTAACTTAAGCATCGGAGGGGCGACGCCATAGCGTCACCCACCCTCATCACTACGTTTTGCAGATTAAATTTATCAAGCAAGTCATACAAATTCAGACAAAAAGCACAAGATCCATTTACAGAAAGTAACATAAGAAAAAGAAAGCTGTTCGTGCGAAATCTAAAGTATTCATGCAGAAATAAAAGTATTTTTCAGAAGTGAAAGCTAAGTAGCGGCAGAATCGTCCGGGGTCGGGCTTGCGCCTTCGACAGGAGTCGGGGTCAAACCAGGGGTCGTGCCACCCTGCATTTGCCCACCTTCGACCTCCCGAGAAGAGTCCTCAAGTAGTTTCTGATCTTGCTCTACGTTTCGCTACTCGGACTCTCGCTCCCGCTCCTGATCGAACTCCCCCTCTAGCTCAGGCTCGTCCAGGAAAGTGAGGTCAAGATCCGGGAACTTCCTGGCAATCTTTCCCCGGACCTCGCTTTCGATCTGTTCAGAGAGAATCCACTAGGAGGTTAGATAGGAACAGACAGGTAAAGTAAGAAGACCAAGCTCGAGGAATACCTCATATGTCTCGACGAAGTGCAGAGAGGTGACGATCGCCCCGAAATCCAAGCCATCACCCGCTTGCAACAGAGCAACCTTCTCTTCATACCTCCGAACCTCGGCTTCGTAGCTCTCGCGTTGAGCCTTGAGTCGAGAGTCGAGGGAGATGATCTGGTCATTCCTTGTCTTCAGGTCAGCCTGGAGCTTGGCCGAATCCGCCTCCGCCGATCGGAGCTTCCTCCGCAGATCATCGAGCTCCGCCTGAGTAGCCTCGATCTCCTTCTGAGCCGCCCCGAGCTTCGACTCCGCCACGGCAACCCTTTCCTCCGCCACATCCACCTTCTCATTTAGAGAATCTACATACTTCTTCGAGGAGTCGGACTCCTTCCAAAGCTGGTAGATCTCCTCTGCGCACTTCTAAGCGAAGACGGTGAGCTCTCGATGAATACCATCGAGCTCCACCTGAGCCTGCCAACCACGATACGATTTGAGAAAGTGACAGTAATGCACAAAAGGCGAATCCGGGACAATGCCTGCAGTTGACGAAGCCCATAGCGCTCCAAGCGCACCAGAGCAGTTCCCGCCTGATCAACGGAGGACGGGTTCAACAAAAGATGGCGCGCACGCACCAAGAAAGGGTCCACAAGCGAGTCTGGAGGCACCACAGTGGTAACAACGACCCTACTAGACTCCTCATGACGCGTCCCACGCTCCCTAGATCGATGGCGCCTGCAACGCTCGAGCTGATCGGGCTCCTTCTCCTTGAACCTTCCCCTGTCATCAGCCCGCTGCGGGGCATCTTGGTGGGTCGATCGGCGAGAGGACTCGACCCTCTTCTCCTGAGGGGCCCCATGAGGGGGCGGAGGAGGTGGCGGAGGATCCTGGCGACTGGACTCCACATTCGGACGCTTCGGAGGATTTGCCTGACGACGGCGGGCCTCCTCCTCATCTCGCGCCCTCTTCTTCTCACGGAGGGCCCTGGCCACCTGCTCCGGCGGGATTGGGGGCGTCGGCGGGTCATCTCTACAGGCAACTCAGTGAGAACTCCTTGTCGGTTGAGTAGGGTGGTTGCAGTCACGAATCGGCCGTTTTGAACAATCGGCCACTCCTTGTCCTCGACGGAAACGTCGTAGGCTCTATCCATGCGAACCTGCTCCTCGGGCGTAAGCTCAGTTCTCGGATGATCTGCGAAAACAAAACAAGTCTCAATAACATCGAAAATAGTCACGAGTTACCACGTCAACAATGAAGGGATTCGTGAACTGAATCACGAAGTTCGTTTGCCAAGGATCGTTAATTGGAATATCAAAATAAATTGCTATGCATATGAACAATCCTAGCATGCTCCTATATTATTATGCATAAGAAGGTTTATACGGAATACCTGGATCGATGAACTCTGAAGAACGCATGCGCGGAGATGCTCTTTGATCTTTCCATCGCACAAGGATTTAATTTCATAACAGATTGAGGAAATAAATCTATGAAAATAATAAAATTATTTTCAAAAATAAAGAAGAGAGAGAGAAGAAGAAAAATCCTCCTGATTTGATCTTCTGATCTGTATCCCAACTCGATCTGAAAATCTGGTGAAGATTCTCTATCAGATCCCTTGCCCGGTTGAGAAGCAGAATTTCCTCCTCGTTCTCAGATCTTATTCGATCACCACAGCTCCCAGAACTGGTTTGCTGTGTGCAACTTATGATCTTGTGGTGTGTTGAGATCTGAGGAACTAAGGCCTATTTAAAGGAAATTACTAGACTCCTATTGGGCTTGAGTTTCATGGGCCAGACCAGGGACCAAAATGCAAATAGCAAATAAGGCATATCAATTAATTAATTCCCATATTCAACCCAGAATATAATTAATTAATTAATATTGATTCATTCCACCAGAGAATCAATACTGTCCTAATATACCAATCATAATGCTTTCAGTATATAAATCCATCAATCTCCCACTTATACTCAAAGCATTATACAGGTGCTCTTCAGAGTATAACGCGTCTAAACTAATCTAGCTATTACATCAAACATTCTACGTGGATAGCTTTGCCCTCAGCCCAAGGTTACGTACATGCATCTCCTAGACCTTCTGAGGCAGAGCCTTTGTGAATGGATCCGCTAGATTATTTCTTGTATCAATCTTCTCTACTAGCACATCACCCTTGCTACGATTTCTCGTATAATATGGTACTTCCTTTTAATGTGTTTTGTTGCACTGTGAGTTCGTGGTTCCTTTGAATTAGCCACAGGTCCCGAATTATCACAGTATATCGTGATTGACTTGGGCAGCTTAGGAATCACTTCCAACTCCAGAAGGAAATTTCGAAACCATACCGCTTCTTTCGAAGCTTCAGAAGCTTCCACATATTCTGCTTCCATGGTGGAGTCCGCAATGCACTTCTGCTTTGCACTCCTCCATGATATGGCCCCACCTCCCAATGTAAACACAAAGCCAGAGATGGACTTCTTTTCGTCTCGGTCTGCCTGGAAATCCGAATCAGTATAACCCACAGGGCACAACTCCTCACACTGATAGACGAAACAATAGTCTCTAGTCCTTTTCAGGTATTTGAGAATGTGATTTACCGCGGTCCAATGCGCCTGTCCAGGGTTAGATTGGTATCTCGCTACCATTCCTACAGCAAAGCAGATATCTGGCCTCGTACATAGCATTGCATACATGAGGCTCCCCACGGCTGATGTATACGACACATTCCTCATTTCATCTTTCTCCCTTTGTGTCACCGGACACTGATCCTTGGAAAGATATATGCCATGTCTGAAGGGTAACAGACCTTTCTTGGCAGTTTGCATGCT
>JAPKLW010000621.1:376906-400837 GCA_026898455.1 Plectranthus barbatus | reverse complement strand
TTACATTTGAGACTAGAGCTATTCTAGAGACAAACTGACGCTGGTAGGACTTAGGATTTGATCCACCAAAACACCAAAACTAGAATCTAAACAAGTAGCTACTGGGGAAAGGAAACTTTGCCAAATTTCCCAACAAGAGGCTGCCACGATCGAGACAGAAAGCCGAGACGTGGGATACTTCAACTGAGAAGGAGGTCGACAAGAAGGATCCATCCCGACCGAGACAGAGCTCAACACGGCCGAGATGGAGTGCCAACAGCCCAAAATCTATGCTGGACAGAGTTGAAGAAAGAAGGATAAAAAGTCGGTGTCTGAGGCCAACAATTGAGGTACAATTTCAATTTCTGGATCTGATCTCCAAACTTATTCTCTCTGCTTTTCGAACAAGTTTGGGGGGATGAAGATTTAGGGTGTTGAAACTACATTCTATCTTTTTATCTGCTTTATTTTAATTTTTGCATTAGAAGTTTGTTTGAATAAAGCAAGAAGTAAAACTTGAGCATGATTGAACCCTAGAACTTTTTATGCGAGATTTGAATTGATTGACTTAGTTTGCATTGATTGTAATAGTGGTTGAGTATGCCTATTAATGTAGAATACCGCATGATTACTTGTTTTGATACATGCGTTGGCATGATAGTCTAATGATGATTTGATGTTTACTGTGGAAGAAAAAATTGTCCTAAGTGTGAGTTTATGAGCCTGAATTTCGATTGTGAGTGTGTCTGCAATTTTTTAGTTTCTCTAGAACTTGCTCTGTTTCTTTTTCAAGACTGCTAAGTGTACACATGTTTAATAAGTGATTTTAGGCCATCTTTGTTTAGCCTATTTTCCCATACACTGTCCTAATTAAATGTTATCCCGAGTCAGCCCTTTGAGCCTATAATATTTTCTTTCTTTGTCTATGAGTTGGAAATAAATAGGGGAACCAACTCTTGTCTATGAGAGTGGGTTGGGATTTGTTAAGAAAGGATAAGATATTATTCGAAGGATAAAAGCAAAAGATAAGGTTGAGCTCTAGAAAAAGAAGAAAAAGAAAATAAATAGTTGTTGTGTTTAATCCTTATAAGCTCAAATGTATAATCAAAATTGTTTAGAGCATAAAAGGATATGTGTCAAGAAAGAAAAAAAAAAGAATAAATAAAAGAGCCATGGTTTGTGTTGAAAATCTAAGGAGTTGGGTAGATATGAATAGATAGTGAGTTGAGATTGATGAAGTGGACGCACTGAAATTGATTTTAGTCACTTGGCTAAATATTTCCCTACCTTTCACTAAAAAGTCTTTTGGGAATCATTTTGAGATTCTTCCCTTTAGGATCAAATTTGTAATAGGTTTTATTGAATCAAAGCCTTAGCATTTGGTTGATCATTGCTGAATTCTAGCATAGCCTATCAACTCGTATAATGTCTTGTATAGGGTGAATATTGAGTTGTAATAGAATAGGTTGCTAGAAGCACTTCAAGCAGATATCAAAGAATGCTAAAGATAATGTTTTCTAAGGCGTTAGCAAACATACGATAAAGGAAGAGACTGCTAAGAAGGATTCTCTTAGCAGACGGAAGAAGATTAGCAAGATGCTAAGGAAGTTAGCATCTGCTAGAACAATTCAGAGGAATCGAGTGCTAAACCTTGATGAAGCGTAAGCAGTCAGACTCTAGCAAAAGCAGATCGCTAGAAGAGAGTTAGCAACCAAAAGCCTAGTAGATGGTTCTGAGAATACTTAGCAAGGCGAAGTAATCATCAACAAATGCTACATTCCCGTTCTGACAGAAGTACACACAAAGGACAAAGCTTTCCCGAAGTGGTTCGGAAAGTACTGTACGACGCAGAAAGCAACTGGAAAAGTCGATCCACTCTTGGACAAAGGAACCGTTGTATCTAACGGATATGGAGATTCAAAAGTTAAATCTCCAAGTATAAAAGACAAGTCTGAAAGTGAGAATTAACTACTGCTTTATTCACACTTTACTCATGAACTCACACTCAAGAGATTCCTCAGACGAACAAAGTGAAAAGTAGTCACGAGAGCATTAAACAAGATAAGAAGAATCTTTAAAGCTCTCAACAACCGAGTGTCCCCTACATTCAAGATCTGACACTCAAGTGTTTTCATTGAATTCCTTTTAAGGATTCAATCATTGGGATACCTTTCGATCTTGGAAGCATCCAACAGTCATTTCTAACTAGATCTGACTCCGACGGGCATCTTGCCAAAAATAGATAAGTTCAGGAGAGAACTATAAAAACTCCCATCACTGTCGGCGAAAGTCAAGTTTTATGAAGGTCCCGCCCTTGACTTGACTGTAGCTGAATCAGACTAAGGACCGCGAAGTAACGGAGGATAGTTGTGGAGTAGCCAGTTCGAAAGCTCACTATCCTACTACACGGGAAAGACGATTCTTTGTACTTTGTATACTTACTTAGTGAAATTCTTAGCGTTTCGGCTAAAGACCTCAACAACATGTCTACATCTGAGGTATTCGCTCAACTTAAAACTCACGAGTTCATTATACAGAAATCAAAAAAGAATGAAGCGGTCGTAGCAAAGGCTTCATCAACAATCGCTGCTAACTCTGAGGATCTAGCGTACTTCGCTAAGAAGGACTTCAACAAGTACAAGATGAAGAAGCCCTTTTATAATCAAGAGAAGTCTGCTCCAGCAGCAAAGGAAGTTTTTTCCAATGCAGGTACTCAACCTATTGATCTGAAGATCAGTGAGCTGGAAGAGCAGATGAAAAAGCTTCAGAAAATGATGAATGAAGCCAAAGCTGAAAAAGATGCCAAAGAAACCCAACAATTATCATCATCTACCCGCTCAGCAGAGCGAAAGCCCAGAACGTGCTTTGAATATGGTTCGCCAGAAAGCATGAATGTCCGAAAGTCAGCAGAGAAGAGAGAGAGCGTCCGAAGCAAAGGTTCAAAAGACGTGCTGTCAAAGCAGTCACCAGAGCGCTGCTGACAAGGACAGAGGCTTCTGACATTCTGGAAAATGACGAGGAGTATTACTATTCCTCAGAAGAAGAAGATAACGAGGAAGCTCTGTTCGTACTAATGGCAAATATTGTCGAAGATCTGTTTGTTGATGCTAATATAGATGTTGAGCAAATTGGTGAATCAACCCTAGCCGCTGAAGAAAATGAGATACTAATTACCAGCACTTCTAGCATTACAGTCATGGATGAATCGGAAGAATCCTTTTTAGATTCTGAGGAAGATTACTTGACGAAGCTTTCAATTGAATTCTCTAAGATGTATGAGATAAAAAATGCTATTATTGGTGAAAATGCCTCACTTCAATTAAATGTTCAATATTTAACCGAGAAAGTCGAAAGACTAAGGTTAGAAAGTGAGGAACTTTTAAAATTGAAAGCAAATTTCTTTCAACTTTCAGAAAAGTTTCAAAATTTAGAAAAAGAAAATATTGCTTTGAAGAGTACACCTAGAGAGGACTGCATTTGTATGTATGCATCCAGCAAGGCAGCCCTCAGTGCTATTGTAAGCCGACAAAGACATCATACAGATAAGTCTGGGCTTGGATGTGAATCCTCGAAAAGGATTCCAAAATCTTATGCTAGTTCCTCTAAGCAGAATCCAATCTTGTTTGTATCTGCTGGAACTATAACTGCTGAAAAGGGAAAAGGAATTGTTAATGCTGAATCCTCCAATGCTAAGCCAATTGCTAAGCAAAAGAATGGACATCCACATAATGCGTCTGTAGGATCTCAGCAGAGGTCTTTCGCAGAGACTGCTAAGTATTCGTCTGCTAGACCTCAGCAGAGGCATAAGTCAGAGTTTGCTAAGCATACATCTACTGGACCTCGGCAGAGGAACCTAAAGTTGAGTGTTGTGCATGAATTTGCTAAGCCTCAGCAGAGGAACAACAGAACGAATACTAAGTATGTATCTGCTGGACCTCAGCAAAGAAATCCTAGAGCATATGCTAAACCATATTCAGCAAGACCAAGGAATGCTGAGCGTTTTGTTTCCAACGCAAGGACAACAAATCCTACCTTACACCAAAGAAAGCAAGCTCATTACAATGCAGTAATGCCTATATATCAGCAGAACATGCTACATAGGAGGAACACCTATGTAAGGCCTGAGCCCAACTCATTCATATACCAAAGGGCAAGGAAGGCTAAGCACACCACCACACCTAGAAATAGCAGTGTTAAACATGTTAAACCAAAAGTCGAGAAAGTGGTAGAAAGTGAAATCAAGAAGAAAGTCTTGAAGATCACTAAGATGTGGGTTCTGAAAGGAACTTTGATCCATGTTAATCCTGCAGGACCCGACGTTAAACGGGTACCTAAATCAACCTGATTGAATTGCAGGGACAGGATCCAAGTGCTACGACAATGAGCATATCAAACGAGTGGGTCCTGGACAACGGTTGCTCCGCACACATGACGGGGAACAAAGACTTATTCTCATATATACGAAGACTATACAATGGTCCCAAAGTCAAGTTCAGAGATAACAACGAAGGGAAAGTTTTTGGGAGAGGGTGCACTGAACGCAATGGATTGAGAATCATCAATGTAGCACTTGTCTCCGACCTGAAACACAATTTACTCAACATAAGTCAACTATGCGAGAACGGGTACACTGTATCATTTGTCAATACTGGTTGCTCTATTGCTGATGCCATTACAGGTGAAGTGAAGCTCAGAGGCATCCGCAAGGGTGGCCTATATATTGTTGATTGGCAAAGTAGTCAACAACATTCCTGCTTCCTAGCCTTGAATAAAGAAGAAACAACATGGCTGTGGCATAAGAGGTTTAATCACTTAAACTTTAAAACCATTAATTACCTTGCCAAGAATAAGCTTGTTGTAGGTTAGCCCACTGAAACTCTTTGCAAAGAAGGGGTATGCAAAGTTTGTCAACAAGGAAAGCAGACCAGATCTTCATTCAAGACCAATCCTGAGAAGGGCACGTCACAAAGGATCTTAGAACTACTACATATGGATCTTTTCGGTCCTGTCAACCCACCCACTGTAAGTAAACGATTGTATACTCTTGTGGTGGTCGATGAATTTTCCAGGTACACGTGGGTACGCCTACTGAAGACTAAAGATGAGGTAAAACTCATTCTACCGGAGTTAATCCTCAAGGAACAAAACAACAAGGAAGTTACTGTGAAGAGGATCCGTTCCGATAATGGAACAGAGTTCTGTAATGGAGTACTTATGGATTTCTGTGCTGAAGCTGGTATTGCACATGAGAAATCTACTGCTAGGACTCCTCAGTAGAATGGACTAGCTGAAAGAAGGAATTGGACGTTGAAGGAGGTCGTTCGCTCAATGCTAGCAGACTCCAAGCTATCTACTAAGTACTGGGGTGAAGCAGTGATGACGTCTTGTGATAAGCTCATTATTTTACTCGCTTATTTATATTATTTTCTACTATTTTATGTAGTTTTATTGAGTTTATATATATATTCTATGCATGAGTCTATATTAGGTGGTATTATGCGCATCTTGGTGTTTTTGCAGGTTTTAAGCCTAAATTCACTTGAAAATTGTTCCGAAAGCAGTGAAGTGTAAGAGTAGCAGTGAATAATTCTTCCACAAGGGGAATTCGGGCAATTTTCACATGGCAATGGATGATGCTTTGAGTTAGCTCTCCAACGCAACTGGAATCGGGTCAATCGGAGTTCGGGAGAGGAACTTATGGCCAAAACCGTGAGATCGCGCAGAAGGGGCGAGAGACCACGTCGATCGACGCCAATCAGCATCGATCGATGCCAAAGATGAAGCCACATTGATCGACGTGGATCAGCAACGATCGACGCAAGTCTGTCTGCTGGAGCAGAAATTCGATGAAAATCGGATTTATTCATATCTTTAGCCCTAGATTTGATAGGATACATATCCACCCCTATAAATAGCCTACTAAATTCGATTTTTCAGTACCAATCATCATATTATTCAGTTTTTTTAGAGTTTGGAGACTTGGGGAACACAAAACCCTTTTATTTTCTTGTAAGTTCTTTATGTTTATGCAATTTAATATGTTCTCTTTTGGATTTCTATTTGCGATGAGTGGCTAGAAACCCTAGCAGGTTCTAAGGGTTGATATTATTATGGATGCATGTTAGGATTAATTAATTAGGCTCATGATTCCTGTGTTTATTCTATAATTCTAGATTAATTTAAGGACCGAGAGGTGTCGATTAATTTAGATGTCTAGCTATTGATAGAAGGACCGAGAGGTGAATATTAATAGTGGGATTAGGAATGCATGATACGATCTAAACTATCCAAACAGATGTACTAGACTGTAGGAATAGAACTGATTTGCTTATCAGATTGACTAATTTGGTGTACTTTGAGACCGAGCGGAGATAGTCACTAATTAGTAATCTAGGTTATATTTGCCAAACAAGGAGATATAACATTGTTGCAGTATTCCACCTGTTAAATTAATTGATTCCTACATGTCATCCATAATAAGATTTCTTCCCTAGAATCTGTGCTCCTTTAATTTTCTTTCAAAACTTCTTTAATTTTCAAGTATTGTTATCTTTATTTTCCAAACCAAAACCCTAATTTTCTGTTCACTCAAACAATGAATCTTAGGATCATAATTAGTACATAGGATAATTTCCCCACACAATTCCCCTGGATCGATAACCTTAGGGTTTACAAATTTATTTGTCACTTTTGCTATAATTAATCTGTAGATTTTACAGTGATCAAATTGGTGCCGTTGCCGGGGAATTGTTAGATTTTATCTTGTTACTAGTTCGTCTTAGGATTTGCTGGATTGAGTTTTATTTTCTGTACGTGTGCCTGTGTGAGTTTTCATTTCTGCATTCCACGTCGATCGACGCCCCTTAGCATCGATCGACGTCGATCATCTTACTGCATCGATCAACGGACACCTTACGTCGATCGATGCCAAGCACTCTTTTGCATCGGTCGATGTGTATTCCACGTCGATCGACACCGGACTAATTCTACTTATTTTCTGTGCAGGTGCATGAACACACGAGCCAAATGAAAAACACTCGAGGCCTTTGTCCCTGAAATTGAAGCAACCTGCAGAAAAATCAAAAAGAAAGAAAAAGAAAATTAACGAGAGATGGCTGAGAATCCTGAAGCACCTCTGCAAAATATGAGTCCCGAGGAGCAGAGGCAATTTGTGAATGAAGTACAGCAGCTGAGAGCACAACTACAAGCAGCCCAGGCTACTCAAGCAGAGCAAGCTGCAAGACTGGCAGAGTTGAACGATAGGCAAGTGGTGATCCCGCAAAGGTCCATCTTGGATCAATTTCTTCCACATCAAGCGGAGGTCGGATTCAGAGTTTGCATTGATGCCAACAACTTCGAGCTGCGCACAGGCCTTATTCAGATGGTGCAGCAAAACCAGTTTGGGGGGAGAGCTGTAGAAGATCCATATACCCACCTCAACCAATTCATTGAGGTGTGTAACACTGTGAAGCAGAACGGAGTAACCCAAGATGTGATAAGGATGAGACTGTTATCGTTCTCACTCAGAGACGAGGCACGGTCTTGGTTTGCTGGACTGGATAAGAGTCAGATCGGGACATGGGAGGAGCTTCGAGCAGAGTTCCTTACCAACTACTTCCCACCGAGCCTGCTGCTGAAGAGGAAAGCTGCCATTACCACTTTCAAGTAGATGTATGATGAGTCACTCTACGAGGCCTGGAAGAGATACAAAGAGCTTCTGCGACTCTGTCCTGGACATGGCATCGATCTGGAGATGCAAGTGTGCCATTTTTATGAGGGTTTGAATCCTCACATGAAGGAGCTGGTTGATGCATCTGCTGGAGGGATACTGATGAAGAAAAGTGGTGCAGAGAGCATGAGGTTGCTGGCAGACTTGGCGCTAAATAGCCACCAATGGCCAACTGATAGGCAGCTACCAGTCAAAGCAGTCGAGGCAAAGCCAGAATTCGACGTGGTTGCAGAGGTGAAAAAGCTTCGGGAAGATATTGAAAAATTGGGCACATCACAAGCTGCAGCTGTTGCAGAGCCAAGCATGACTATTGTTCCGGTGGAGGTCGATTACATCAACTGGGGTGCAAGCAGTTCGTCTGGAACTGCCGGGATGGAGGTGAACTACATTGGCGATGGTTATCACAATAACTACCGAGGCAATCAGGGGTATCATTACAACCATGGGCGATCTCTCCCTGGTTTCTCTTATTCTAACCCTTCTGCTGCAGAACACCCTCCGCCTGGTTTTGATGTAGATACTGGAGAAGAGATCGTGGAAAGAAAGAAATCTGTGCTAGAGGAGACGCTCGAGAAATTCATCTAGAGCTTGGATAACCGATTTGGGAAAGTAGAAACCGAAGTGAAAGGAATAGCCAACCACATGCAACTGATGACGAAACACCTGCAGATGATGGACACGCAATTGAGCCAGATTGCCACCACACTCGGCAACCAACACAAGCTTGGACAGCTTCCGATCACAACGGAGGTGAACCCAAAGGCTCAAAAAGACTGCAAAGTTGTCACTCTGAGGTCTGGGACTAGCTACAAGGGTCCCGAGATGGCTGTGAATGATTCCGGAGGTGAAAAGGAGCAAAACTACACAGGACAGGGGTCCACGTCGATCGACGCACCATCCTCATCGATCGAAGCAGAAGATGAAGCCCCGTCGATTGACGCCACATTACGTCGATCGACGCCGAAGCCTGTTCCAGACACAAAGCTGAAGCAATCTGAAAATCAACCTCTTCCTATACCATTCCCACAGCGGTTCGCGAAGCAGAAAGAGGACGAGAAATTCTCCAGATTTGTGGAGAATCTAAAGAAGGTCAGCATCAACATCCCGCTGATCGAAGCACTAAAGGAGATTCTGAGGTACATGAAGTACCTTCGGGAACTGATGAGTGGAAAGAAGCAGTTCGTGGAGAATGAGACAGTGAAGATCCACGAGCAGTGCAGCCTGCTACTTCAAAAGCATGTGCCCATCAAGAGAAGCGATCCTGGATGCTTCTCTATTCCGGTTGAGATTGGGGGACACACATTCGAGAGAGTACTATGTGATACTGGGGCCAGTATCAACCTGATGTCGTACTCCATCTACAAGCGTCTCAACATCGGAGAGATGAGGCCCACCACGATCATGCTGCAGATGGCGGACAGCTCTGTGTCCCGCCCGAAAGGTATACTAGAGGATGTGCTCATTCGCGTGGGCCATCTCATTTTTCCTGCAAATTTTGTGGTGCACGAGATGAAGGAGGACGAGAACATGCCCACGATCTTAGGGCATGAGTTTCTCGACACTAGCGCCGCTCTCATTGACTGTCGAGGTGGCGAGATCACACTTCGGGCGAACGATGAAAAGATCACCTTTGTGATCGACAAGAGCAAGAAGAAAGCGGAGTGCAATCGAATCTCTACTACTGATGAAGGAGATGAATCTGAAGAGGAGGAAGCAGCTGCCATCGAATGGGAGCGAGGAAACGGAGGGGTGAATCTGTCAACCACGCCACCTTTTTCTGAGCTCACCACCATCATCAAGGATCGAAACGTTTAAATGGTGGATTCCAAAGGTCGGCGAGTCTGGACCCGACCTCCTTGGTGGTGATTTGAGGTATCATCGAGCTGCGACGTTAAATCAAGCACTTGTTGGGAGGTAACCCAACCTTTTTTGTATTTTCTTTTTAATTTTTGTTTTTATTTTGAATTTCTATTATTTTTGCGTAAATAGTTATTTTGCAGTTGAAAAAAAATTAGAGATTGGCTCGACGTCGATCGACGCAACCTGGCATCGATCGATGCCGAGCAGCCTGGCGTGATACACTTTGATCCTCAGCATGATCGAGAAGAAGGCTTCACGTCGATCAACGCAAAGTGCTAGCTGCAACAATTCACGCCGCACAATGTTCGAAGACTCCTGAGGATAAAAAGTGGATGTCTGAGATCCACTACCAGGTATCGTTCCCTCTTTTGTCTGATTTTCAAACTTATTCCACTCTTCGAGTTGGAAATAAGTTTTGGGGGATGTGGACAAGAGATGGAACATTCTATCTTTTATTTATTCTGCTTTCCGTATTTAATTTTTGCCTTAAATTTTAATTTTATTCTATTTTGTGGGGAAAAATTTTTGAGTTTTGAGATAACCTGAATAAGATTGTGAGATTAGAATCGGTTGAGGGTTGAGTTTGAATTGATTGTGATTGTGGTTAGATGCCTATGAATGTAGAATACCGCATGATAGGATTGATTTGACACTTATGCTTGCATGATGATTGAGCTGATTTGAAATTGACTGTGGAAGAAAAATTTTGAACCCTTGTGTGAGAATTTGAGCCTTTATTTTGTTGGATGTGAGATTCACATGTGTGTTTTGATTTCTCTAGAACTTGCCTATTTTCTGTGTTGAGACTACATAGTGTGCACAAGTTTAGGAAATGATATTAGGCCATCTTTGATAGCCCAATTCCCTAAACACTGTCCCTTCACATTAAATTTTCCCTAGTTAGCCACTTTTGAGCCTATACAAAATTTTTCTTTCCTTGTCTATGAGATTAAGAAGAAGTATTGGTTTCTCTCATGTCTTGAGTTGTGGTATATGGGGTGGAATGATTGTGAGATGGAGATAAAAAAATATAACTTAGTGGTGAAAGATGTGTGAAAAAGAAGCTCAAAGAAATAATTAGAATTCTCATAAGCTCTCTGAAAAGAAAAGAATACAAAATTTTGTAAAGAGCATAAGAGATTCAAAATGAGCTAGGAAAAAAAAAAGGTTGTGTATTTGTTGATGTATTTGAGGAGATGAGGTGGATGATGAATAGATGGTGGTTGCATTAGTTGAGAATGATCAACTCAATTTAATTTAGTCACTTGACCAAATTTTCCCTACCTTTCACAAAAAGCCTACATTACAACCTAATGAAAGTCCTTTTTGATTTTAGACTTGTGCACACATTCTAGAAGTGGAGATATTAGAAAATTTGCAAGCCTATGGTAGAAATTTCTTCATACATGTTGTTGAGTGCTTTCATATATACCTTAAACACTTGAGAGTTGAGCGATACACTTCTTGTGAGTTCTTCCACTATTCATGAATTTTCTGTCTCTTTCAAATTGCTTGTGTGTAGTGGATTTTTGATTCTTGACTGTGATGAATCTTGTGAGGCAATACACTTTAATCACATGATCTTTTGATCTCTTTCTTGCCTATTGATTGAGGACAATCAAACATTCAAGTTTGGGGGGTTTGATAAGCTCATTATTTTACTCGCTTATCTATATTATTTTCTACTATTTATGTGGTTTTATTGAGTTTATATATATATATTCTATGCATGAGTCTATATTAGGTGGTATTATGCGCATCTTGGTGTTTTTGCAGGTTTTAGGCCTAAATTCACTTGAAAACCATTCCGAAAGCAGTGATGTGTAAGAGTAGCAGTGAATAATTCTTCCACAAGGGGAATTCGGGCTATTGGCACATTTCAATGGATGATGCTTTGAGTTATCTCTCCAAAGCAACTTGAATCGGGTCAATCGGAGTTCGGGAGAGGAAGTTATGGCCAAAACCGTAAGACCGCGCAGAAGGGGTGAGAGACCACGTCAATCGACGCCAATCAGCATCGATTGACACCGAAGATGAAGCCACGTCGATCGATGTGGATCAGCAACGATCGACGCGAGTCTGTCTGCTGGAGCGGAAATTCGATGAAAATCGGATTTATTCATATCTTTAGCTCTAGATTTAATAGGATACATATCCACCCCTATAAATAACCTACTAAATTCGATTTTTCAATACCAATCATCATATTATTCAGTTTTTTTAGAGTTTGGAGACTTGGGGAACACGAAACCCTTTTATTTTCTTGTAAGTTCTGTATGTTTATGCAATTTAATATGTTCTCTTTTGGATTTCTATCTGCGATGAGTGGCTAGAAACCCTAGCAGGTTCTAGGGGTTGATATTATTATGGATGCATGTTAGGATTAATTAATTAGGTTCATGATTCCTGTGTTTATTCTATAATTCTAGATTAATTTAAGGACCGAGAGGTGACGGTTAATTTAGATGTCTAGCTATTGATAGAAGGACTGAGAGGTGAATATTAATAGTGGGATTAGGAATGCATGATACGATCTACACTATCCAAACAGATGTACTAGACTGTAGGAATAGAACTGATTTGCTTATCAGATTGACTAATTTGGTGTACTTTGAGACCGAGCGGAGATAGTCACTAATTAGTAATCTAGATTATATTTGCCAAACAAGGAGATATAGCATTGTTGCAGTATTCCACCTGTTAAATTAATTGATTCCTACATGCCATCCATAATAAGATTTCTTCCCTAGAATCTGTGCTCCTTTAATTTGCTTTCAAAACTTCTTTAAGTTTCAAGTATTGTTATCTTTATTTTCCAAACCAAAACCCTAATTTTCTGTTCACTCAAACAATGAATCTTAGGATCATAATTAGTAAATAGGATAATTTCCCCACACAATTCCCCTGGATCAATAACCTTAGGGTTTACAAATTTTTTTGTCACTGTTGCTATAATTAATCTGTAGATTTTACATTGATCATCTTGCTATACACAGAATAGGAGTGTTGTCTCTAGCAGATTTAACAAGACTCCCTATGAAGTGTACAACGTTCGTAAGCCTTCTATAACTCATCTTCGTGCATTTGGTTCTACATGTTATATTCATAATAACGGAAAGTCAAAACTTAATACATTCTCACCTAAGTCAGATGAGGGTGTACTTCTTGGATATGGTCACCCCACTCACAAAGGTTATCGAGTATTAAATAAGACTACCGGAATTGTGGAAATAACATGCAATGTTATTTTTGATGAGTCTACTTTAGTGCGCATAGCTATTAAAGAAAAGGAGGATAGCAATCATGAGACTAATGATGTCAATGATCAAACGTTCTTGAATTCTTTCGAAAATATGCGTATTGATCCGACTAAGTCTATGAATGACTGCAATCCAAACCAGACACACTCAGCAGGAGACCAGACTGCTGACCAAGCCAGTGATGCTAATTATCATGCTGAGGCCACCCCTATTCATCTAAATGATAAACCAGATGTCTTGGAAATGCTTGATGACGAAGTGGAGGAGACATCAAAGCCAACTCCAATTGGGGAAGGCATAGCTGTGGACGAAGGTCTTGGCAGAGGTGCTGCTGAGATTCCAGCTACTAAAAGACATGCTGAAGAGGCTCCCGTTCCTAAAAATCCAGTAGCAGAAATTCCAGTTGCTAACGAACGCGTTGCTAACAATCCAGATGCTGAGCACCAGGAGGGTGCTGTGGAGAACATTGTACCAGACGATGATCGCGCAGGGGAAGGAAATGCTGCCAGACCAGTCAGACTAACGTGGTTGCGCGCTCATCCTCTTGAAGATGTTCTAGGAAATGTCAATGATCCTATTTTGACGAGACAAGGGAATGCTATGCTAGCATGCTACATTTCTCATGAAGAGCCCAAGAAAGTTGAAGAAGCCTTACTAGATCCAGATTGGGTGAATGCTATGCAAGAGGAGCTTGCTGAATTCACACGAAACAATGTGTGGGAGCTAGTGGACAGGCCAGAACATCAAAGTGTTATAGGCACTAAATGGGTGTTCAAAAACAAAAAGGACGAGACAAGCCTAGTAGTCAGGAACAAGGCACGACTCGTGGCCAAAGGATATAGACAATGTGAAGGCATAGATTATGATGAGACTTTTGCACCAGTAGCATGGCTTGAGGCAATCAGACTATTTCTGGCGTATGCTGCATATCATGAATTCGATGTGATGCAAATGGATGTAAAAAGTACCTTCTTAAATGGTGAGCTCAAGGAGGAAGTCTATGTTGAACAACCACCAGGCTTCGAGCAAGGAAACCAGGTCTATAGACTCAGAAAAGCTTTGTACGGTTTGAAGCAAGCACCGAGAGCATGGTATGTGACTCTATCCAAATTTTTACTAGCCAATGGATTTAAGAAAGGGAGGATTGATCAGACTCTCTTTCGCATCGAAGACAGAGCAAGTATTCTGCTAGTACAAATATATGTCGATGACATTATTTTCGGATCGAAAAATCAAGAGTTATGTGATAAATTTTCCAAGCTCATGACCAGCAATTTTCAAATGAGTATGATGGGAAAGATGTCATACTTTCTCGGATTTCAAGTCCAGCAGTCCAACGAAGGAATCTTTATTCATTAGAAGAAGTATACTCACGACTTGATTGCAAAGTATTGTCCAGAGAAGACTAAGAGCTTAAGAATTCCAATGAGCACCACATGCATTGCCGCTCTTGAGAAGGAAGGAGACCAGGTGAATCCCACTTCTACAGGGGTATAATTGGTTCGTTGCTATATCTCACGGAAAGCAGACCAGATATATCATATGTCGTTGGATTATGTGCGAGATATCAAGCCAATCCCAACAAGACTCATCTTGATACTGCGAAGAGGATTGTGAGATACTTGAAGTGCACAGAAGGATTAGGAATTTGGTATCCAAGATCCGATGGTCTAGCACTTAGTGGATATTCGGATTCAGACTTCGGAGGATGCAAGATCGATAGAAAGAGCACTAGTGGCACATTTAAATTTCTTGGACACAAGCTGATAAGCTGGTTCAGCAAAAAGCAACATTCCGTAGCAACGTCAACCACCAAAGCAGAGTATGTTGCAGTTGCTAGTTGTTGCTTGCAAATCTTGTGGATAAGGCAACAACTACAGGACTATGGGATCTCTCCAGAATGAGTGCCAATCTATTGTGACAACAACAGTGCAATGTGTATCACGAAGAATCCAGTCCATCATTCAAGGACTAAGCACATTGACATTCGTCACCACTTCATCAGAGATCATCAAGAAAAGAAGGACATTGATGTTCGTTAGATATGCACTGAAGACCAAATCGCTGATATCTTCACAAAGCCTCTAGCGGAGACCAGATTCAAAGAGTTGTGCATAAAATTGGGTCTCATGGAGTTAGACAATGCTATGGATGAATGAAATGCTAGTTTCATTCCTTCTGAATTTATTGAATTTCTCCTAGCATATGTTTATTGAGTGCTGAATTCGTCTGCTGAGGAAAGTTTGCTATTATAGAAAATTGCTTGTGAAGAGTTTGCTAAGCAAACAACTGTTGATTATACTGCAAATGTCAAAATTTGTATATAAGATTTTAAAGATGGACATATATATATGGAATAAAGCTCAGATGCTCGACTATTGAGAAGAGAAAATTCTTTCCATTACTTGAAAATTCATTTACAAAAAAGGATGGGGGATGGCAAAAACTACAACAACTTGATCTTCTTTTTAGGGGGAACGAGGCTTGAACGGATAGAAGTCAGCTCCCAGAAGGTTGGAACGACCTTCTGCTATCCCAGGAAAGCTCTGCTCCAGCAGCCAGCTAAGTTGCATTCCATTTAGCAGAGGCACCGAAGGATAAAGCTAAACACAGTCTCGAACACCGTCGAAGATGTAGCCCGCCCAATCAGCCTCAACCTCATCATCCATGGCCATCATGGTCTGCCATACTTCATTTGAGAAGGAGAGGTCGTCCAGACTTTCGCCCAACATCATGTTGTGGGCGATGCGGAACATCACCCGATATGGAGTCTGCAGACCGGACGCTGAAGCGAAAGGGGAAAACTCGAACCTGGCAGAGCGTTGCCATTTTTGTCACGACGTCCATTTTGGGGCCACCTCTGCTGTTCGATAATCCAACACCGAGATTGGACCCCTGGGAAGGCTGAAACGATGAGCGAAGAAGTCTGGCGACCAACAGATAAGTTTGTCGTGGAAGGATCCGTAAATGACACATTCCTCAACGATGCAGTCCTTGATGAACTCTCGCAGAAGATCTCCATGAGAATGCTGTGGGGTGGCGGTGACAAATCTCATCATTCCGCACCTATTCATCTTCACCATGACCTTTTCATCCACAGTATAATCCTCATTGTAATATGAATACAAACCAGACTCATGAAGAATCTGGTTGCGACGCACCTCTAAGGATTGTCCCGGAGAATCCATTTTGTTTGGAAAGTATATGGAAAGGAAATTATGAAGGAATATGCAGATCAGAGAACTTGTGATGTTAAGGTTCATCGCAAGAAGGCTATTTATAGAGAGAATAGTCATTGCTTAGTCATTATGACCGGTTGGAAATCTCTTGAAAGGTCATGATGATTCTTCTCTCAGAATTCGAAACGACGTAAATAGAGGGATCGTCATATCTGCATGGAGGTCTAATCAGTTCAGCCGAAGACGCTTAATGGCCATTTGCTGACGGATATCTGCTATGCATTTAATGCACGCAGACGATTGCGGCAAGTGAAAAGGTGCCACGCCAGACACGTTCAAACCTTTCTCAGAGCATGGGAGGATGTACGAAAGGACGTGCTAATCCTAAGCCGTCGATCTATTTCTTTTCAGAAACTCCCCCAACCGTTGGATCTTACATCCAAAAGAATTGCAAATTCTGCTAAAGATTGGGACAAGTATTACACTATGTAATCAGCAGAGTTGATGTAAGTGTTATGATGATTAAGCTGCTAGGACTTTAGCAGAGATGCACACTCTGCTAAGCTCTTCTTAAAGATCTACTCAGCAGTAAGCCAAGACAATCTTTTGGGATTATATTCTGCTAAGTTATTTGAGATCGTTATTGATACTTTAAATCAATATATGGATGAAGCAAGGTTAGCTTGTCGAGGATCGAAGAATATGGCATGATTAGAATATGAGTCATTTTAAATGGAAATATTTGTCACTTCGTAGATATATATATATATATATATATATATATGTACAACTACAAAAACAAAAAAAAAAGGGAAATGATTTTACAAGGGTCTTAAAGAAAATGAGCAGCTAATACGGCGAAAGAGGACGAAAGGGGTAGAAATCAGTCCCCCTGAGGTTGGAAGGGCCAACAGCAAGATCCGGGAACCTCTGCTCGAGCAGTCAACTAAGCTGCATTCCGTAAGGAAAATGTTGATTCGGGTAACCTCGAACATACCTCCGGACACCTTGGAAGACGAGGGCCGCCCAATCCACCTCCGCCTCATTATCAAAGGCCATCATAGCCTTCCATATTTCCCGTTTAAAAGTCATGTCATGAGGATCGTCGCCAACAACCATCCCGCAGACGATGTGGAAGATGACCCTATACTTGGTTTGAAGACCATATGCAGAGGGAGTAGGAGAAAATTCAAACATAGGAGAATCCCTCCATATCTCCCATGCTGTCCACTCTGGCGCCGTCTCTGTCTTGAGATAATCCATTACTGATAATAGACCACGTGGAAGGTTGAAGTCAAACGCGAACGTTTCAGGAGTCCACTTAATCAACTGATTCTGGAAAGAGCCATAAATGGCATCCCCCTCAGAATCGCAAGTTTGGAGGAAACTTCGCAAGTGCGTCCTCTGAAAGGAGTGAAGAGTGGCACAGACGAACTTTCCAAGGCCGTTAAGGTGAATGGTAGACATCACCGACTCAGCCACCTAGTAGTTGGCTTCATGCTCCGTATACAGACCAGATTCGCACAGGATCTGATTTCTTGGTACGAATAGCGTGGAAACAGAATCCATTTTTTTAAGGAAAGTTGAGCTTTCTTTCGAGCAGAGAAAAGAAGATGAAGTAGAGGATAGCTGGAAGGTGTACCATGAGAATCTCAATACGTGGTATTTATAAGCACATTCGAATCATGTTCACTAATTAATGGAAGAGACATATACTTTTGGAGGATCACGTAGGATCATCATGCCTCTCGTAATTCGAGCAGTTGCACACAGGATGAAATCGTCACATAAAGTGCATGTCTTATCGGAGGAAGAATCACTCGAGTATAATCAGAAGACGAAGAGTCGTGCTTATTTTATTTGAAGAATGTGAGATGATCTACTAAGAGGGATTACTCAGCAGTCAACAATTATCATTGGAGACTAAGGTCACTGGCTACTAAGTCTATGTAATTGACTGCTGACCCCCACCACTCAGACGCGGGACATTTTGAATTTCAAGAGAGGAACATTTAATGCGTGCAGGCGGCGGCGACAAATCAGGACATGCCACGTCCTTAGTCCTCTCGTTCGTGGGAACGTGTACGCCCTTACGACATACCTTGTTGAATCTAGCCGTTGATCTCAATTAACCCCAACCGTCGGATTCCTATGGGATTAGTCAAATATACTTCAAAGTTTGACTCACCCCACTTTACAGAAATTCAAATCCCTAACCCTCTGAAATTTCTCACACATTCTCTCAAACCTCTCTCAAAAATCCTCACCAAATATTTCAGAATCCTCAACCATGGCTACAAATCCTTCAAATCCTAATTCTCCTACCACCAAAAATCCAGAATCCGGTACATCCACAACCTCGTTTCAACTACCCACCTTCGTATACCCACCCATTACGGGTTCACCATTACATGCGCGACATGCACCCGGTTACACTGGGATAGTAAAAATGGAGGACATTAATGAATCGATTCCGTATGGCCAACTCGTGGTTATGGCATGAAAGAAAGAGCAGACGGGACTCACAAAGGAACAGAGGTGTCTCGCTCAAATCATGAAGGATAGGATTCTATATTTACCTCTCGCCAAGAAACACATCCTGGAACGGATCATGCAAATCCTCGACTCCGAAATGTTCGTAAAGTATCTCTCTGCTGAACCTGAACACTTCCACCCCCATATGGTTTTTGAATTCTATGCCAGGGCTGTTATGGACGAGTCTAAGAAATCCTTCAAAACCTCTGTCTATGGCAACATCATTGATGTCAGTGCCGAGGTTCTTGCAAAAATGTTCGGCCTCAGAAACTATGGAGAAAGGATCTCTCAGTAGAAGGTGAACGATCTCGCGGAGATGGAGAGGAGGTGGAACTTGGAAAAAACCTGGAGAGTTGAAAGATAGAAAGGGCCAAGTGATGACGTTCAGGGTGGCTACTCCCATCAACACTTTAAAGGATGATTTCAAGATTTTGGCTGAAATGGTGATTAAAATGTTCCAGTGCGATGCTGGATCATATTCCGAATTGTCAGCTAAGAAGTATGCCGTGATGATGGCTCTGACAGATAATATTAAAGGAAATTGGGCAGAATTCTTCTTTGAGCGATGGGCAGAGCATGCTCGGAAGAATGATCACATGTCCATTGATGGGACATTTTTTTCTAATGTCAATTTTGGTTTGAAGATCAGCAAGTATTTGGAGATGTTGTTCACAAATAAGAAAGTTGATCGGGGAGTGAAGTTGCTATCTACTGACTTTATCCCTATAACAAAGTAAGAAGCTAATCCTCTGGACTTCAAGAAACCGAAGAAGTTGACTGGAAAGAAGAATGTAGATGCTGACAAACCGACCTCCGATGAAGAAGTGGATGAACGCTCCATAGGTGAGCAAGTGTTGCAGCAAGCCACCCCCTTGTCCGTTGAAGAAGTGGTTGTATTGACCAAGTTTGTTGAAACAGAGCAGTGTTTCCAGCATCTTGAGAAGATAGTGGAGCTAGGAGATCTGCCACATGATAAGATAAATGAAATCATGTCAAATGAGATGTCTTAACCATCGACTCTAATCTTAGGACAGATTGCTCAATCGATTCCAATAGCACAGAACAAAGATGTTGCAACGACCAGGAGGAGAAGGACGCGCCAACGTCTCTTGAGGACTGATGATCCTCAGAATTAAGAAAAACAACATGCAGGAATCGAAGAAGCTAGGAAGAAAACTTCAGTTGAACAAGTTGCTGAGAAGGAGAAGGAGGACAATACTCTACTGTCCTCTAAATGTCTGGAAGATCGTCTCAAAGGAATTCACCAATAGAAGAGAAAGAGAATTGAAGAACAGAAGAAGGCTGATATGAAACAATTACAAAAAACCATGTCACAGATAAAGTTTGATGCCAGAGACCAAAGGTTCGAACAAGTTAAGCAGAGTCACGATGAGAGATATGCCAAGCAAGCTGCTGAGCAGTCAGCACCAGTGATCTCTACTTCGCAACCAGAAGAGATAACACGTGCAACTATTGCGGTCTCTAAGGGTAAAGAAAAAGAAGGAGTATTAGTTCTTGTTGAAATTGATCAGGATACACAAATTGTACCCGAGGAAGAAGCTCTATCTGATGGAGAGTTCAATGAGATGCTCCACTCTGGTGCATTCACTGCCAAGGAACATTCCAGAGGCACTAAGGTACAAATTCATGAATCAGCTGGAGGATCTACCAGTAGTAGTAGCTCAGAAGAAGTCATGACCAGAAGAATGGAGGATGTCATACCTCCCAAAGATAAGAATGCTGAGCCATCAGGTGCTGGACAGAAGATCGAAGATACAACAGCTTCTGCTAAGAATCCTTCTGCCGAAAAGGAACCTCAAACATCTGCTGTGAGATCTTCTGCTGAAGAAGTAACCGCAAAACATGCTGAAGAACCGACTGCTGAAAATATTATGACAGTGGAATCTGCTGAAGGAACCTCTGCTGTTCAGGAGACACTTGTCGCGGCTGCTATCAGCGCACAAGGGGAAGAGAAGATAGAGGAGGAGATATCCTCTGCTGGAGCCTTAGATGATTCCACATGTTCTTGAGGATCTAATTCTGAAAATGAATCAAATGAAGTATTTGATGCAAAGTTGCTCTGACAGTTTCCCACCGCCAAAAATGAAGTTTTGAGGATTCCGTTTCATGGACTGCCTGCAAAACTCTTTCGCTCCAGGCGAGTAGCCCAATGGTGTATAGCTGTTACCCTTGATGACAAATTAAATGCTGATCTTCGTGATTGGGGTGATGAGATCATGGCATTGTCACTGAAGAGGTGAAGAGGGACATTGTCGAAGTTACTTGGGAAGGAGCTTCTGAGATGGAAAATCTATGACTATACGATGCATGTGTTATGCTTTGAGGAACGGATGATAATCATCGCCTTGAAAGGGTTGAACTTTTGGCGTTCATAAGAAGCTTGGGTGAACAATTGGATGGATCAACCTCCGTGTACGAAACAATTCTCAGATAAACAAGTGTTGGAGAGGTTAAAGATCATTCGTGCTCACAGACGCTTTTCCGCATCCGTGTCACTGCCCCCGTCATAGTTCACTCCAGATGAACGTTCTGCCGCTCACATGCAATTAATGAAATGTCAGAAGTGTGCTGCTGCTGCTTATAAACAAAGAAAAGCCGCATACGAGGAGAAAATGAGAGTACGCAGCATGGAACTAGCTGCCATTGAGCAGGCCAAGAAAGAAGAAGCAAAACAACTACGCTTCACTGAAATGGTTACATTTCAGAAAGTTTTTAACCAAGCTGCTGCCTTACTTCAAGCCCCAGGAACTTTTGCCTCTGCTCTATATTCAAATCAGAATATGGTAAGTAATCAGATGACAACTGTGATCGAAGAAGGTACAAAAGATCCCATTGACTCATAAATGGAGGACGCAACCATTCAAGGTCAGGAACTTTTAGTTTCTGAATTAGCCGCAATGATCGTGGATGGTGGAGATGATGCGTGTACTACCACACAAATAGGGACTGAATTGGTCGTTCCTGATACTCCCATTGCTGCTGAGCCGGTACAAGTTAATATCCAGTCCTTGGTGGCATCTCTGATCAACAGAGCATTCCATCAACGCGACATCCAACAAGCCAAAAGAGATGAAGAAGTTCGCAAGGAAATTGTTGATGTACGTGGCACGGTATCTGAAGTTCACTCCTCTATGATCGAAGTTTAGCAAATGGTTGGCCAGGTCAAAGAGAAGATCAAGCATGTGGAAGAAGCCGTCTCGACGGTACCGACAAATGTAGTCACTCTAAAAGTTGATCTTGACGCGCACAAATCCTTTTCCACCTCTGTTTTGGCTGCGTTCAAAGAGGCGGAAGATCAAAGGATTGCTGAGGAGGCCATGATTAAAGCAGAGAAAGAGGAGCTGGAGCGGAAGGAAAGGGAATTCCTAAAGGACATGCTAGAGAGGAGAATGGAGTTAGAAGCTAAGCAAAGAGCAGATCATCAAGCTCGGATGGAGAAACTCATGACTTTAACAATGAAAAGGATCGATGATCTTGAGAAGCCAAAACCTCCACCTGATGCCCAGAACTAAGGTCGTTTATCTTCTGATCACTTTCGGTTTTGCCTAGCTCTATTTATTATCTTTTGATTTCATTGTACTCAAATTTTCAAAATTTATATGAAATCATCAGATTTGTGACAAACTCTCATTGTCCACTTCTGATTTTCCGTGTGCACAAATCAGTTGATATACACTTTTCGTGTATTCAACAAAATTTTAATATGGTTGTTATGCTGACTGATTGGTAAATGTCTGTTGTTCTTAAAGATGCTAGGATTTTTAGCACATCATGATTGCAACATTCATTCATTGTTGAACAATTTTCCCAGCACTTTTTGAGGGGGAATTTTATTTAAAACCAATCATTCTGCTAGAGACTGTAAGTGGATAAATTCTGAGATAGTTTGTCTAGCAAAATATTGTAATCCTCAGATCTCTATCTACTGAATCTCAGCAATCGATAGTAGGCTTTGATCGCACCAAAAAGGGGGAAATTGTTGGGAATCATTTTGAGATTCTCCCCTTTAGGATCAAATTTGTAATAGGTTTTGTTGAATCAAAGCCTTAGCATTTGGTCGATCATTGTTGAATTCTAGCATAGCCTAGCAACTCGTGTAATGTCCTGTATAGGGTGAATATTGAATTGTAATAGACTAGGTGTTGGTCCCTTATGATCAGAGTCGTCGTGGTTACAATAAAGTACACACACGAAGTGCAGCAGAATAGATTGCATTTTCTTGTATTTAAATTATTCTCAACTTTATTTTTGTTAGGGTTTTCTTAGGTTACCTCTTCAATTATACACTAGTAACGTGGTTACTAGGTTTTAAAACATAATGGTTTGAAAAGCAGTAACAACAAGACAACACACAATTTCTAGTGGTTCGATCAAGTGATCTACGTCCACTCCTTAGCCGAATCGCTAAGAATTTTACTAGAAAGTATACGGTGTACAAAGAGTTGCCTTTCCTGTTAAGCAGTCAGCCTTCTGAAGATCTGTCTACTTTACGGCTATCTTCCGATACTCCGGACTTCCCTGGTGTAGCTCCGGCTGAGTCAAGGGCGCACCTTCGTAAAACTCGCTTTCACCACTTACTTTGGAGTAGTTTAGAGTTCTCTCCGAACTATCGAGTGTGCTCGGCTTCAGTGCCCGCCTTAATCAATTTCTTCACACAAAATTGACTGCTGGATGTTTTCCTTAAATGGAAAGTGATCCCAATGATTGAAGATTCTTAAACCAGTTCAAGAATCACTCAGACAAATGTCAGACGTAGTGAGACACTCGGAATGTTGAAGGCCTTTGAATATCTCTCGATTGCACCTTTCAACTGGACTGCTCTCTTGCCTTTTTGCTTTTTGGATTCTTTCGTATATCGTGTTTCTGGTTAGAGAGTGAGCAGCTCCTGCATTTTCTTTTGACTTCCCTTTTATAGTTATGATCTTGAAGTTTGAGTCGACATATCCGTTTAGACACAACGGATCTTTCTCCTTAAATGCGGGTAGCTATTTACTGATTTTTCTGCTTTCTGACAGGCTTTTCCGTCCTACTTCTGACATGGCTAATTGTCGCGCGTTGGTCAGAATGGCGGTGTAGCAGTCCTTCTATTTTGCTTTGCTGAGCTTCTGCTGGTACGGGATGCTGGATCTCTTTCAGCGTGCTTTTGATCTCCTTGCATAGCGAGTGCTTTGTCTGCTACTCTGATTTGATTTGCTAGCATCTTCAGCAGTCAAGGATGTGTTTGTCGAATGCTGATCTTCTTAGCATTCTTAATTCGCACAGCCTTCAGCATTGTTTGATGTTTGCTGAGATATTTCAATTAGCCTATTCTATTACAACAAGATGTTTTAACCTATACAGGACATTACATCAGTTGCTAAGCTATGCT
>JAPKLW010000621.1:305835-376896 GCA_026898455.1 Plectranthus barbatus | reverse complement strand
GAGATATTTCAATTAGCCTATTCTATTACAACACGATGTTTTAACCTGTACAGGACATTACATCAGTTGCTAAGTTATGCTAAGGTTCAGCAACGATCGTCCGTCTACTAAGGTTTGATCCAACAAAACCTTTTACAATAATATCCTAAGGGTAATTTACGAGTATTTTCCCAACACTAGGTTGCTAGAAGCACTTCAAGCAGATATCAAAGAATGCTAAAGAGAATGTTTGCTAAGGCGTTAGCAAACATAAGATAACGGAAGAGAATGCTAAGAAGGATTCTCTTTGCAGACGGAAGAAGATTAGCAGAATGCTAAGGAAGTTAGCATCTGCTAAAAAATTCAGAGGAATCGAGTGCTAAACCTTGCTGAAGCGTCAGCAGTCAGACTCTAGCAAAAGCAGATCGCTAGAAGAGAGTTAGCAACCAAAAGCCTTCTGAGAATACTTAGCACGGCGAAGTAGTCATCAACAAATGCTACACTCCCGTTCTGACAGAAGTACACACAAAGGACAAAGCTTTCCCGAAGTGGTTCGGAAAGTACTGTACGACACAGAAAGCAACTGGAAAAGTCGATCCACTCTTGGACAAAAGAACCGTTGTGTCTAACGGATATGGAGATTCAAAAGTTGAATCTCCAAGTATAAAAGACAAGTCCGAAAGTGAGAATAAACTACTGCTTTATTCACACTTTACTCACGAACTCACACTCAAGAGATTCCTCAGACGAACAAAGTGAAAAGTAGTCATGAGAGCATTTAACAAGATAAGAAGAATCTTTAAAGCTCTCAACAACCGAGTGTCCCCTACATTTAAGATCTGACACTCAAGTGTTTTCATTGAATTCCTTTTAAGGATTCAATCATTGGGATACCTTCCAATCTTGGAAGCATCCAACAGTCATTTCTAACTAGATCTGACTCCGACGAGCATCTTGCCAAAAACAGATAAGTTCAGGAGAGAACTATAAAAACTCCCATCACTGTCGGCAAAAGTCAAGTTTTACGAAGGTCCCACCCTTGACTTGACTGTAGTTGAATCAGATTAAGGACCACGAAGTAACGGAGGATAGTTGTGGAGTAGCCAGTTCGAAAGCTCACTGTCCTACTACACGGGAAAGACGATTCCTTGTACTTTGTATACTTACTTAGTGAAATTCTTAACGTTTCGGCTAAGGAGTGAACGTAGATCTATGTGGATCGAACCACTATAAATATCGTGTTTGTTTACTATTTTATTACGCACGAGACTTTAAACCTAGCAATCATATTGCTAGTGTATAACTGTGAAGAAATCTTAATCAATCCTTGAGCTTAAATAATTTTCAAAGAAAAACATAAGTGTAAGTGACGTTAACTTCAACCGCTGCATTTTATGTTCTTGTTTAAGCACGACGACTCTTATAAATCAGGACCAACAAGTGGTATCAGAGCAGGAGGTTGAAAAACCGACTGCTTCTGAGTCGCTTAAGACCAGATCTATCTTTGCCTTGCACTATCACCTATTTTTCTGTGTCTTTTCTGTCTAGCTCAGGAAATTACTTAAAGCGTCGATAAAATGTTGAATCATTCATTCGGGAAGTACTCGAAGGAGAACTTCAAGTCATGGAAGAAGCTTGCTCTTATACAACTTAAAAGCATACATCCTGAAATGGCAGATGTGCTTGAAAGAGGTCCAATTAAAATTATGAAAGCTAACGTTTTCTTTGGACCTGTTGCTGAAGAAGAAGAACCAAGACCTCAAATGGTTCCAAAGCCTTATGAAGAATATACAACAGAGGACAAAAAGAGAGCCCAGTTGGAACACGTGGCAAAGAAGCTAATCTATGACTCTCTACCAAAGTTGATGGCTGATAAAGTGCTTGACTTTGATACTGCCAAACAGATGTAGGACTATGTCTGCGAATCATCCCAAGAAACAGACCAGATGAAGCGCAACAAGTTACAGGTAGCTGTTGATAAATATAAATCCTTCTCCATGATTGAAGGTGAATCTATACAGGACATGGAAGAACGATTCAATACCATTGTAGGAGAGCTTCGCAATCTGGGCAAACAATATGAGAACGGGGAGATGAACAACAAGATCATCTCTAAACTACATAAAAGGGATGATTGGTTTGTTAAGATGACGAGCTTGAGAGAAAAAGACCTCAACAACATGTCTACATCTGAGGTATTCGCTCAACTTAAAACTCACGAGTTCATTATACAGAAATCAAAAAAGAATGAAGCGGTCGTAGCAAAGGCTTCATCAACAATCGCTGCTAACTCTGAGGATCTAGCGTACTTCGCTAAGAAGGACTTCAACAAGTACAAGATGAAGAAGCCCTTTTATAATCAAGAGAAGTCTGCGGATCTAGCGTACTTCGCTAAGAAGGATCTAGCGTACTTCGCTAAGAAGGACTTGAATAAAGTCCTTTCTGATCTTAGACTTGTGTGCACATTTTTGCAGTGGAGATTTAGAATATTTGCAAGCCTGTGGTAGAACTTGATTTGTATGACTTGTGTGCCATCTCATAATTATCCTAAACACTTGAGTGAATGAGCGAAACACTTCCCATGTGAGTTTTCCATAGTTTACAGATTTTTTGATTCTTTCAAAAGTGTTGATGTCTTGTGGATTTTCGAGTTTGAATGTGATGAATCTTATGAGGCATTGCAAACTGTGCAATAATATTCTTTAGTTGATTGAGGACAATCAAGTGTTTACGTTTGGGGGGTTTGATAAACTCGTTTTTCTACTCTCTTATCGCATTGTTTTTCTCTTCGTTCATGAGTTTTTGTTAATTTTATTGAATAATTTGAGCATGAGTGTATAGTGGACGGTATTATGCTTGTGGTGGATGATTATGCAGGAAAAAAAATGGAGAAAAGGTGAAGAATTGGCTAAGGAGATGAAGAAAGTCACCAAGAGAGTTGTCTGTTTCGACCGAGTTGAAGTTCAACTCGACCGTGGTGGAAAGATGCAGCCCTGCCGTGGCAGACCATATCTCGGCCGAGGTAGAAGCTCGAAATGGATTGAAATCGGCCGAAGGAAGATCGAGGCGAGGAGAAGATCTCGGTTGTGGCAGACCGTATCCTGACCGAGATGCGCAATCTGAAGACCTAAATTCCTCACGTGCTGAAGTTGTGAAGGAAGGACGATACCAAATTGAGATATGGACGAATTTTGGAGCAATTATACCATTCAAGGCCTCAACCCTACTACTATAAAAACTCATATTTAGCTCAGAATTAGGGTTGTTAATTTTTGGAGTTGATTTTCCTTTGAGTTTTACTTTAATTTTCTGTTTTCACTTTAAGTTTTTGAGAATTCCTCTTTAGTTTTTGTTAAACCTTTATTGTTTTTAATGCAATCTTTAATGTTCCCTACAATGTTTTTCTTTAATATGTTAGGCTAGAACCCTAAACAGGTTCTAGGTTTTCTCCATCTGTGATGCATGTTTAGAATCAATAATTCAAACCCTTTAAACTGGTTTAAATCTTATGTTTTATTTTAAGTCTATTCTCATCGAAGGATCGAGAGATGAAGATTGAGGTAAGTTATATTTATTGATCTAAGGACCGAGAGGTGAAGGTTAGAAATAGGAAGTTAGGATTTAATACTTTTGATTTTCTGTCCGACCAAGAAGAATTCAATCGTAGAAAAAATCTAATCTTTATTGAAATTAATTTACTGTGTTTGAGATCGACAGGAGATAACCACTAGTTAGTAATTTAGGATTTAATTGCCCGACCAACGAATTAATTCCACATTAATAGATTTTCCACCAAAATATCTTTTCTGGGTTTGAATATTTGTTTCTTGCATGTTGATCAGATTGGTAGATTTCCCTAGAATCTGTGCTTTTTAATATTTGAATTTTCTCTCTTTAATTATTTGTCTTGAAAACCCCAAAACCCTGAAATTGATTTGCCCAAACAAAGGTTTTGAAAACTACATCCAGTACATGATTCCCTTCGTTGCACTATCCCTGTGAGTTCGACAACCTCTGGGTTATTATAAATTTATTTGCTCGGTGCTATAATCTATTTGCAGGATTTTGCATCAATCAAATTAAAACATCCTCTACAATACCTTTGGGCTTGGACACAGATCGGTCCGCCATCTGGAGGGTAATTGTAGTGGCTCTCATCTCCCCAATTTCCAACTTCTTGTAGATGGACCAGGGCATCAGGTTGATGCTTGCCCCAGGTCACAAAGCACATTCTGAAACTCTCTTCCTCCAATCTCGATAGGTATCGAGAAGCATCCTGGGTCAGACCTCTTGATCGAGATCTGCTTCTGTAGGAGTAAGCTGCATTCCTCATGAATCCTTACAGTTTCGTTCTCCACGAACTGCTTCTTCTCGCTCATCAGCCTCCTGAGGAACTTCATGTATCCCGGTATTTCCCTGAGAGCTTCAACAAGCGGTATGTTAATGTTCACTTTTTTAAGATTTTCAACAAAACGAGTGAATTTAGAATCTTCCCTTTTCTTAGAGAATCTTTGCGGGAAAGGCATGGGAGCAACTGGATCAACTCTTCTTTCTTCCTTCTCCTTCTCCTTCTCATTCTCACCCACTTTGGGCTTCTATTTCAACTGGGATCCCTCTGTCTCGGTCATCGTGCTTTGCTTCTGCCCTGGCCATGTCTGGTTTGTCTCGGTCGGGCTGTCTTTCTCTGCCTCGCCCAGTCTGGGCCTCTATTTCGAACGGGATGGCTGAATCGCGGTCGTCCTGCTTTCTATCTGCCCTGATCGTTCTTGGCTTGTCTCAGCCGGGTTGGCCTTCTCTGTCTCGGCCGGGCTAGCTTCTGCCTCGGCCGTCCTGCTTTTCTCTGCCTCGACCAGGATGGACCCCATCTCGGTCGAAACAGAGAGGTCTTCCACAAAATTTTCCTCCTCTGTTTCACTCAATCCTCCTTCCCGGTTGCTTGGGCCTTCATATCTCCTTCCAGATCGAAGTGAGATGGCATTTACTGACTTCGCCTTCGCTGGATTTGTCTCTATTGTGCTCGGGAGTTGCCCCGGCTTGTGCTGAGTACCCAAGGTAGTGGCTATCTGACTCAGTTGGGTGCCAATCATCTGCAAATGGTTTGTCATCAGTTGCATGTGATTATCCATCCCTTTGACTTCATTCTCGACCTTGCCAAACCTATTGTCTGAGCTCTTGATGAATTTTTCCAGTGTCTCTTCCAGCACAGACTTTCTTCTCTCAACAATCTCGCCTCCTATACCTACATCAAAACTAGGGGGAGAGTGTTCTGCAGCAGTGGGGTTGGCATAAGAAAAACCAGGGTGAGATCACCCATGGTTATAGTGATACCCCTGATTATCTCGGTAGTTATTGTGATAACCACCGCCAATGTAATTTACCTCCGAATTCGCAACTCCAGATGAACTGCTTGCTCCCCGGTTGATGTAGTCAGCCTCCACCGGAACAATCGCCATGCTTGGCTCAGCATTAACAGCAGCAACCTTAGCAGTTCCCAACTTCTCAATTTCCTCTTGGAGCTTCTTCACCTCAGCAACCACATCAAACTCCGGCTTTGTCTCCACTGCTTTGACTGGCATCTGTCTCTCAGTCGGTCACTGGAGGTTGTTTAGGGCCATGTCTGCAAACAATCTCATGCTCCCTGCACCACTCTTCTTCAACAGGATCCCTGATACGATCCTCGCCGGGAAGGTTTAGATCACAGCCCAGGAACTCGGACGAGCGAACTTAGACATGACACGGAAGCAAACTGAAAACTAAAGATGAAGGATCCAACACCTTTGGATTCGAAAACCTTCAAGTACCGTAGTCCAGAATAATTCTCCTACGACCCAAGAGCGGATTGACCCAACAACGAAGGATATATATGAAGACACCACCAATGGATATGACTGTCCAATTGATTAGTCGGAATCAAAACCCTATGGATGAATAGGAATTTCGAAAATTTGAGCTCTTAGAAATAAAGGAGAAAACCTCACAAATTTTATTAAACTGAAAACTGAATCAAAATTGTTCCATGCAAGGCCTATATATAGGCAACTCAAACCCTAAACTAATAAGGAAATAAATTTTGAAATTAATGGAATAAATTCAAAATTTAATTAAAACAAGGCCTAAACATGTTGGCCCAAAATAATGAAATAAATTAAACTAAGCCCAATCATTACACATAATTAAATTAATAACTTTTGGGCCTTCGTTTAATTCTTCCAACACCATCGAATCCTTGGAATTATTTGTAGCCCAAATGCCTTTAACCAACGAACTCAATCCAGCCCTCAAAGTCCTTGCTCGAGCTCGAGTCATCGGCCCACTCGGAATGTAGACTGGATCGTCTCTCACAACTGCTACTTGGGCTCAATCATTCCCCTCCTCTTGAAGAGGATTTGTCCTCAAATCCAAGTTGTCTCCTACATCAAAAGGACTTAAATCAGCAACAGTAAATGTAGCACTAACATCATACTCACCTGGTAAGTCCAATTTGTATGAATTGTCATTCACTTTCTCCAACACTAGGAAGGGACCATCTCCACGAGGTAACAACTTCGATCTTCGCTGCAAAGGAAACCTCTCCTTTCTCATATGCAGCCAAACCCAATCTCCAGGCTCAAACAACATCTTCTTGCGCCCTTTATTCGCCTGCTTGACATACTGCTCAGTACGGCGCTCAATGTTCTGCCGAGCCTTCTCATGAATCTGCTTCACAAAATCAGCTCGTTTCTGCCCATCAAGGTTAGTAAACTCTTGTACAGGTAAAGGAGATAAATCCAAAGGAGTCAAAGGATTAAAACCATACACAATCTCAAAAGGAGAGAACTGAGTAGCAGAATGAACTGAACGATTATAAGCAAACTCAACATGAGGCAAACATTCTTCCCAATTCTTAATATTCTTCTTAAGTACAGCTCTCAACAAGGCAGATAAAGTCCTATTAACTACTTCAGTTTGACCATCAGTTTGTTGATGACAAGTAGTAGAAAACAACTACTTAGTGCCTAACTTACACCACAAAGTCTTCCAGAAGTAACTTAAGAACTTAGAATCTCTATCAGAAAAAATTGTCCTAGGAATACCATGCAATCTCACAACTTCCCTAAAGAACAAATTAGCAACATGTGATGCATCATCAGATTTATGACAAGGAATAAAATGAGCCATCTTAGAAAACCTATCAACAACAACAACTATAGAATCACTACCACGCGCAGTACGTGGCAAACCTAGCATAAAATCCATAGAAATATCAACCCAAGGTGCAATAGGAATAGGTGAAGGGGTATACAATCCATGGGAACTAGACCTAGACTTAGCCTATTTACAAGTAATGCATCTACCACATACCCTCTCAACATCACGTTTCATGCGAGGCCAAAAGAAATGCTCATGCAACACAGCCAAAGTCTTAGCAATACCAAATTGACCCATCAAACCACCTCCATGAGACTCTAACAACAATAATTCTCGTAGAGAACACCTAGGAATGCACAACTTATTTCTCCTAAACAAAAACCCATCATGCCTAAAATACTCACCACTAGCAGATGTCTCACATGCAGCATAAATATCACCAAAATCCTCATCACATGCATACAGACTCTTAATGCATTCAAACCCAAGCAACTTAGCATCCAAAGTAGAGATTAAGGCATACCTGCAAGACAGTGCATCAGCCACCACGTTTTCCTTACCTTGCTTGTACTTGATGACGTAGGGAAAGGTCTCGACAAACTCCATCCATCTTGCATGCCTCTTGTTCAGCTTGTGTTGCCCCTTCAGATGCTTCAGCGACTCATGATCGGTGTGAATGATGAACTCCTTAGCCCACAAATAATGCTGCCACGTTTTTAAGGCTCTCACCAAGGCGTACAGCTCCTTATCGTAAGTAGGATAGTTCAACGTTGCTCCATTAAGCTTCTCGCTGAAGTATGCCACTGGCCTCTTCTCCTGCATCAAGACTGCACCAATACCAACACCAGAAGCATCACATTCAATCTCAAATGTCTTAGAAAAATTAGGAAGAGATAAAACCGTGGCATGTGTCAACTTGTACTTCAGCAACTCAAAAGCCTTCTCTTGCTCCTCTCCCCATCTGAACTCCACAGTCTTCTTAATCACTTCAATTAATGGGGCTGCAATGCTGCTAAAATGGGGTACAAAATGCCTATAAAAGTTGGCAAGTCCGTGAAAACTGCGAACATCGCCAACATTCTTAGGCTGCGGCCACTCCTTGATAGCTCGAATCTTCTCTTCATCCACCTGCACTCCATCTGCACTAACAACAAAGCCAAGAAACACCAACTTATCTGTGCAAAAGATGCACTTCTTCATGTTAGCAAACAGTCTCTCCCCGCGAAGTACATCCAAGACAGCTTTCAAATGCTCAAAGTGATCATCATAACTCCTACTATAAATCAGAATGTCATCAAAATAAACCAATACAAATCTGCCAATAAAAGCTCTCAAAACATGGTTCATAAGACGCATAAAAGTACTAGGAGCATTAGTTAAACTGAAAGGCATGACTAACCACTCATTTAACCCTAGCTTAGTTTTAAAAGCAGTTTTCCACTCATCTCCCTCCTTAATCCTAATCTGATGATATCCACTTCGCAGATCTATCTTAGAAAACACACAAGCACCATGCAACTCATCTAACATGTCATCTAAACGAGGGATAGGATGGCAATACTTAACCATAATATTGTTGATAGCTCGGCAGTCGCAACACATCCTCATAGTCGAGTCCTTCTTGGGCACAAGCAAAACTAGAACTGCACAAGGACTCAAACTCTCCCTCACGTGCCCTTTGGCCAGCAACTCTCCAATCTGCCTCTCCAGCTCCTTCGTCTCCTCCGGGCTGGTTCGGTAAGCTGGTCTATTTGGAAGGGTAGCTCCAGGCACGAAATCTATATGATGCTCAATCCCACGAATGGGTGGCAGCCCGGCTGGGGTATCATCTGGAAAAACATCCTTAAAATCCTGCAAAAGAGAGGAAATGGAAGGGGGTAGAGAATAAGGAATGTTAGTTAAAACCATATTCTCCTTGTAGATCAGCAACACCATTGCTTTCTCCTCCTGAACCGCCCACTTCAGATCCCCAACCCTAGCTAGAAAGGATTGTTGCACCACCCCTTTCTCCTTATTACTTCGTGGTTGCATCTCATCACCCGACTCCTTCTGCAATTGGACTTGATCCTCATAGACTTGTTTAGGGGTCAGAGGAACAAGTGAGATATTTTTCTACTTGTACTCGAAGGCATACTTGTTCGTGAAGCCATCATGCTTCACACGCCTATCAAACTGCCACAGACGCCCCAAAAGTATATGACTCGCCTGCATAGGAATCACATCACACAGCACCTCATCCTCATATTTCCCAATGCAAAATGGCACCTTGACTTGCTTCACTACTTTGATGACGCCACTATCATTCAGCCACTGCAGCTTGCATGGCCTAGGGTGCTTCATCACCTGTAACCCTAGCTTCGTCACTATCGATTGACTCGCCACATTGGTGCAGCTACCTCCATCTATAATCATGCTGCAGACCTTATCGTTGATATGACATCATGTATGAAAGATGTTCTCCCTCTGCTCCACATCTCCGGTTGCAGGCTGTGCATTCAAAGCCCTTCTCATCACAAAATTCAGCGCTGCAGACGCCTCAATCTCTTCTACATCTTCATCAGGATCATCCAAATCAGGCATCTCTGGGTCAGTCTCTTCATCAGTCACAATCTCTCCATCATCTCGAATCACCGTGACTCTCCGATTTGGGCAATCGTTAGCAATATGCCCAAAACCCTGACACTTATAGCACTTGCGATCTCTATTACGAAAATTAGTGGTAACAGATTTACCTTGAGCTGCGGAATCTGTCCTGGGCTTCACAAACGGTTTCTTCTCCCCTCGAGGCTGCTCCTCCTCTTTCTTCCACGGAGCTTGCTTAGGTGCTGAAGCACTTCCAGTTTGGTATTCTCTCCAGCCTGTGGAATTCTGCCTCGAATTATTGTCGTTGCCCCTCCTCTTGAGCTGTCCCTCAATCTTGATCGCCATGTGGACCATGTCATCCAGCTCAACATAATGCTGCAGCTCCACTGTATTCCGGATCTCCCAATTCAGACCGGCCAGAAACCTAGCCATCGTTGCCTCTCTATCCTCCACTACATTGGCTCGGATCATAGCCACTTCCATCTCCTTATAGTACTCATCCACACTCCGGATACCCTGCCTCAAACTCTGCAGCTTGTTATACAACTCTCGGTAATAATAATTTGGCACAAAGCGCCTCCTCATCATAGCCTTCATCTCATCCCATGTCTCTATAGATCTCTCCCTATTCCTCCTCCGACTACTGACCAACTGATTCCACCACACAAGAGCGTAATCAGAGAACTCTACTCCAGCTAGCTTTACTTTCTTCAACTTAGAGTAGTTGTGGCACTCGAACATCATCTCCACCTTTCGCTCCCACTCCAGATACAACTCGGGGTCATTCTTTCCCTGAAAGGATGGGATTTTCATCTTGATTGTCCCCAGATTGTTATCATATGACTCTTCCTCGGCATCCTCCTCATACTGAGGATTCTGTCTCCTATACGAATCTCTTCTTCCACCTCAGTTGGCACGTCCTCCTTTTCCAGTGCTCTTATGACTATCAGATGAGTCTCGTCAAGTCTTTTCCGTCACAGAGATCTCAAAGTCATCCATTCGCTGATGCATGGCATTCATCTCACTCTTCACCAACCTAACCAATTCAGATTTCATGGCCTCCATCATGTACTTGACCTGACCACCACCAATAAGCTCACCTCCTTTCACCTCATCAGAATCATTAGGTTTAGACATACCTGCAAGAAAAGTTAGATAAACAAACAATAGAAGGACCTCACCACCTCAAGTACACTCGTGTATCACTCAGTTATGTCAAAGCACTCACACTCGTGTATCACTCTCAGTATAAATGGCTTTTTCAATCCCTCTAATAAACTCACTCTCTCTTGCCTTTTACCACTCTTATCTCCTTTCCAAAAGACTCAAAAATTCTTACAAAATTCCACGGACTTCAATTCAACGAACCAACAGGACGGGAAGACTCTAGACGACCCTAGAAAGGTAAATGACCAAAAACAAACGAAAATTTTTTTCGGAAAAATCTTCAGAGGGCTATAACTACTCGAAAACAAAGGAATTTGACCAAAAAATCACCTTATATCATGGCAAAGCGGTGTGTCTTGATCGTCTCGCCAAGACTTTTCCAAAAAGAACAATTAAGCCAAAAACGGACACCGAACGCAAAAGTTACAATAAAAACGACCAAAACTGACAAAAATGGCAAAAATGGCACTAGTAGAAATAAAAAAATTAGGGATTTTTTATTTAATTTTACTCCCCTTCGTTTTTTCTTTCCCAACACTTTTTTCAATATTTTTTTTTAAGAATATTTTTTTCTCTTCGAACTCTAACTTTTATTTTTTGTTCGAATTTTCTTTTTTTTAAAAAAATTTCGTCCCTCTTTTTTTTTAAAATAATTACCAAATTGTTTGGTAATTAAATCAATCAAGAAGGAAATAATATGGCCACCAAGGAAGGTATGAATAAGGTAAAAAATGTATAAGGAAAGATTTGACTTAATCTAATATGAAAAGAAAGATAATTCAAATCTTGACTCACAAGGAAACCCTAAAATTTTCGACCCACACACCTAAGAATTTTCGACTCTAAACAGGAAACAAGACAAGGAAAGACACGAGGAAATACGAATCACAACGGTAGGACACAAGAACAAGGACACGAACCCTAAGCAAGACTCGATTTTTTTTAACACTAAAAGACACAAAAATTGAAGACAAAGGAAGAGGAAGGGTACAACCTAGATATTGATACCAAAATGATACGATCCTAGCCGGGAAGGTTTAGATCGCAGCCCAGGAACTCGAACGAGCGAACTCAGACACGACACGGAAGCAAACTGAAAACTAAAGATAAAGGATCCAACACCTTTGGATTCGAAAATCTTCAAGTACCGTAGTCCAGAATAATTCTCCTAAGACCCAAGAAGAGGATTGACCCAACAACGAAGGATATATGTGAAGACACCACCAATGGATATGACTGTCCAATTGATTAGTCGAAATCAAAACCCTATGGATGAATAGGAATTTCGAAAATTTAAGCTCTCAGAAATAAAGGAGAAAACCTCACAAATTTTATTAAACTGAAAACTGAATCAAAATTGTTCCATGCAAGGCCTATATACAGGCAACTCAAACCCTAAACTAATAAGGAAATAAATTTCGAAATTAGAGGAATAAATTCAAAATTTAATTAAAACAAGACCTAAACATGTTGGCCCAAAATAACTAAATAAATTAAACTAAGCTCAATCATTACACATAATTAAATTAATAACTTTTGGGCCTTCGTTTAATTCTTCCAACACCATCGAATCCTTGGAATTATTTGCAGCCCAAATGCCTTTAACCAACGAACTCAATCCAGCCCTCAAAGTCCTTGCTCGAGCTCTAGTCATCGGCCCACTCGGAATGTAGACTGGATCGTCTCTCACAACTGCTACTTGGGCTCCATCAATCCCGCTAGCTGATGCATCCACCATCTCCTTCATGTGAGGATTCAGACCCTCATAGAAATGGCAAACCTGCATCTCGAGATCGATTCCATGTACAGGGCAGAGTCGCAGGAGCTCCTTGTACCTCTTCCAGGCTTCATGTAGTGACTCATCATAGAGCTGCTTGAATGTAGTGATAGCAGCTTTCCTCTTCAGCAGCAGGCTCGGTGGGAAGAAGTTGGTGAGGAATTCATCTCGAAGTTCCCCCCATGTCCCAATCTGACTCTTGTCCAAACCAGCATACCAAGACCTTGCCTCGTCTCTAAGGGAGAATGTAAATAACCTCATCCTAATGACGTCCTGGGGGACTCCATTCTGCTTCACCGTGTCGCACACCTCGATGAACAGATTGAGGTGGGTGTATGTATATTCAACGGCTCTCCCCAAACAAGTTCTGTTGCACCATCTAAATTAGTTCAGTCTTTAACTCAAAATTATTAGCGTCAATCTGCACTCTGAATCCGGCCTCTTCCTGTTGTGGGAGAAAACGGTCCAAGATGGACCTCTGCGGCACCACTATCTGCCTGTTGTTCAGTTCTGCCAGTCTCGCAGCTTGCTCCGCCTGGGTGGCTTGGGCTCCAAGAAGTTGTGCCCTTATTTGCTTCATCTCATTGACAAATTGCCTTTGTTCCTCTGGTGTCATGTTCTGAAGAGGGGCTTCTTGATTTGCTTCCATCTCAAAATCTAATCTCCTTCCTTTCTTTCTATTCTTCCTGCAGACTGCTTCAATCTCTGTATGAAGGGCTCAAGTATCTTTCCTTTGTTCCACGTGTTCATGCACCTGCACAGAAAACGAGGGCAAAATCAGGTTGTCCCGGCCGGGATAGTGTGTATCTCGACCGGGGTGGAGAATTCGTCTCGACCGGGGTGTGACTCACCTCGGGCAAAACAGACGCAACCTAGAAAAACTCACGCACGCTAAAAAGAAACAGGACAGACTCCCAAAACAAAAAAAAACAATCACAAGACTCGAAAAGATATAAGAAAATGCAACCCAATCCAGAAGTTCTTCAAATAATCCAGTAATAACTCGCCGTCTGACTATCCCCGGCAATGGCGCCAATTTGATCGATGCAAAATCATGCATACAGATTATAGCACAGAGCAAATAAATTTATAATAACCCAGAGGTTGTCGAACCCACAGGGATAGTGCAACGAAGGGAATCATGTACTGGATGTAGTTTTCAAAACCTTTGTTTGGGCAAATCAATTTTAGGGTTTTGGGGTTTTCAAGACAAATAATTAAAGAGAGAAAATTCAAATATTAAAAAGCACAGATTCTAGGGAAATCTACCAATCTGATCAACATGCAAGAAACAAATATTCAAACCCAGAAAAGATATTTTGTTTGGAAAATCTTTTAATGTGGAATTAATTCCTTGGTCGGGAAATTAAATCCTAAATTACTAACTAGTGGTTATCTCCTGTCGGTCTCAAACACACAAAGTTAATTAATTTCAATAAAGATTAGATTTTTCCTACGATTGAATTCTTCTTGGTCGGACAGAAAATCAAAAGTATTAAATCCTAACTTCCTATTACTAACCTTCACCTCTCGGTCCTTCGATCAATAATTGTAACCTACCTCAATCTTCATCTCTTGATCCTTCTATGAGAATAGACTTAAAACAAAACATATGATTAAAACCAGTTTAAAGGGTTTGAATTATTGAATCTAAACATGCATCACAGATGGAGAAAACCTAGAACCTGTTTAGGGTTCTAGCCTAACATATTAAAGAAAAACATTGTAGGGAACATTAAAGATTGCATTAAAAATAATAAAGGTTTAACAAAAACTAAAGAGGAATTCTAAAAAACTTAAAGTGAAAACAGAAAATTAAAGTAAAACTCAAAGGAAAATCAACTCCAAAAATAAACAACCCTAATTCTGAGCTAAATATGAGTTTATATAATAGTAGGGTTGAGGCCTTGAATGGTATAATTGCTCCAAAATTCGTCCATATATCAATTTGGTATCTTCCTTCCTTCACAACTTCAGCACGTGAGGAATTTAGGTCTTTAGATTGCGCATCTCGGCCGGGATATGGTCTGTCACGGCCAAGATCTTCTCCTCGCCTCGATCTTCCTTTGGCCAATTGCAATCCATTTTGAGCTTCTACCTCGGGCAGGATATGGTCTGCCACGGCCGGGCTACGTCTTTCCACCACGGTCGAGTTGAACTTCAACTCGGTCGAAATAGACAGCTCTCTTGGCAACTTTCTTCATCTCCTTAGCCAATTCTTCACTTTTTCTCTATTTTTTCCTGCATAATCATCCACCACAAACATAACATCGTCCACTATACACTCATGCTCAAATTATTCAATAAAACTAACAAAAACTCATGAAAGAAGAGAAAAACAATGCGATAAGAGAGTAGAAAAATGAGCTTATCAATGAGCTCGCCTCGATACCGAACTGTCCGCCTCTAACCGCAGTCTTTGCCTTTAGGAACAGACTCGACGTGACTTCAAAACTTTATCGCGACCTAACCAGCCACCCCTGCTACGACATGGACTCAGTCCTCGCCCAAGCATGGGCTGAGATCAATTGGGAAGAAAATGAACCGAACCGCATTGCGCGCATGAACGAACAAAAAGCGTATGAGCTAGCTGACCTACATAGAAGAGATCGACCGAGAACCGAACCTTCAAGCTCCAGGTATGTTGACCGAAAGGATGACCGAAGCGACCGCCGATCAAGATGCGACCACCCCTACAACCGAACACCACGGGTCGGCGAAGTGCCCTGCAACCTCTGCATCGATCAGAACTATCTGGTCAACAACGTCCTCAAGGATCTTGGTAATGCAGTAAAGTGGCCAGGGAAGATGAAGTCCGACCCCAAGACGCGAGATGAGAAGAAGTTATGTGGTTTCCACAATAACCACGAACATAAAACCGAGGAATGCCAGGCCCTTCGCCTGGAAGTCTTGGAACTACTAAAAACCGGCTTCCTCACCAAATACTTGACCAATAAGAGGAAAAACACTTGGACTCGGAGGAGGCAAACCAACCCCGCGGGGAATGCGGAGCCTCAAAATAAGCCTCTACCGCCCAAACAGACGATACATGTCATCGTAGGGGGATCAGAGGTCAGTAGAAAATCACGGTCTACCGCCAAAAGAGCCTGGAGAGCCTTGCATCAGAGAGCTCCCGACACAGTTTTTAAACATGAGCACGAAACGATCGAGTTCTCATGCGACAACACCCCTGATCTCGTACACCCTTATCATGACGCGCTCGTGATTTCACTCCTCATCTCCAACTGTCAGGTGAGAAGGCTGCTAGTCGACAACGGGAGTTCAACAAACATTATGTTCCTCCGCACTTTAAAAGAAATGCATATTCCTACGAGCAAGATTGAGCCTGTCACGATGACTTTATACGGTTTCAACGGTGATCAACAGCAAACTGTAAGAGAACTCACTCTACCCATGTACTGTGGAGGGCTGAGCTTAGATGTAAAATTCCAAGTGGTAGACACCGTTTCCGTGCACAATGTAATCTTAGGACGACTGTGGATCCACGAACTCAAGGCGATCCCATCATCCTACCACCAGATTCTCAAATTCCCGACACCCTGGGGAATATAAACAATACGAGGAGAGCATAAAACCTCGAGAGACTGCTACTATGCAAGCTTTAGAGCTGTTTGTGTGCAACAGCATGATTTGACATCGACCCTCTCGGCTCGACCCGAAGCTGAAGAGCTAGAAGAAGTCGCAATAGACGACACCGATCCAACCTGTAAGACGTTTATCGGAGCAGAACTTACACCGGATGTCCGGAGTGAGATCACAGACTTTCTCCGCCGAAAGACCCACATTTTCAATTGCTCTCACCAGGATATGACGGGAATCGACCCCTCTGTTACCACGCATTGCCTGCAGGTCGATCCCAACTACAGGCCCGTTCAGCAAAGGCGGCGGAAGTTCTCCACAAAAAAGAACCAAGCAATAAATGAGGAGATTCGAAAAATCCTCGAAATTGGGTCTGTACAGGAGGTGCACTACCCCACATGGCTCACCAATGTAGTCGTGGTAAAAAAAAGAAGAATGGCAAAAATAGGGTGTGCATCGATTTCACCGATCTTAATAAGGCGTGTCCGAAGGATCCCTATCCTCTACCTCATATAGACGCAATAGTGAACGCGACGGCAGGCCACCAGTTGCTCAGTTTCATGGATGCCTTCTCCGGATATAACCAAATACAAATGCACCCTGACGATCAGGAAAAAACTGCCTTCATCACTAGTCAGGGTATTTACTGCTACAAGGTAATGCCGTTTGGACTGAAGAATGTGGGCTCGACATATTAGCGCCTAGTGAACTCTATATTCAAGGAAAGAATCGGCAAGACAATGGAGGTTTACATAGACGACATGCTCGTCAAGTCATTTTGCTCGAAGGACCACGTGACCCACCTTGAGGATGCATTCCAAACATTGGAGCGGTACAACATGAAGCTGAACCCAGTCAAGTATTCATTCGGGGTATCATCCAGCAAGTTCCTCGAACACATAGTGACACACAGAGGAATAGAGGCAGACCCCGCGCAGATCAGGGCCATCCAGGGGATAGAACACCCCAGAACGCCAAAGGAGGTGCAAAAACTCACTGGGCGCCTTGTCGTCCTTAGCCGCTTCATATCACGATATTCAGAACGAACCCACCTATTCTTCAGCACGCTGCAGAAAGGAAAACAATTCGAATGGACACACGAGAGCTCAAAGGCACTTGAGGAGCCGAAGGAATACCTGGCCAGCCCTCCGCTACTGTCCAAACCCATCGAAGGAGAGATACTGTTGCTTTACCTATCGGTGTCCGACAATGCAGTCGGGGCAATCCTAGTACGAGAGGTTGATGGCAAACAGCATCCAGTGCACTACGCTAGCAAATCTTTGTTAGATGTTGAGACGTGGTACACCGCATTAGAAAAACTTGCGCTGGCACTCGTGAACGCTACTCACAAGCTACGCCCATACTTCGAGACACACCTTATCAAGGTAATCACCGCATATCCCATATGCGTCGTACTCTCGAAACCGGATCTGTCAGGTAGATTACTCAAATGGGCCGTAGAAGTGGGCGGATACGGAATCCTGAACGAACCAGAATGGCCATCAAGTCACAAGTGTTGGTTGATTTTATTGCCGACTTCTCCACCAACTTGCAACTCAAGGCTGAGAGCAAGGTTGCCAGCATGATGAAAGCCGATGTTGACGCCGGTCTATGGTCGCTAAAGATTGATGACACTAGCAATATACATGGCAACGACACAGGGGTGGTGTTAACAGATCCATAAGGAGAGAACTACAAACGAGCTATCCAACTCGACTTCCCCGCAACAAGAAACGAGGTCGAATATGAGGTGCTCGTCCAAGGAATCCAACTAGCCCTAGAACTCGGAGCTCGCAAAGTGCGCGCGGAGAGCGATTCCCAATTAATCGTCAATCAACTAAACGGCACCTATGCGTAAACGTACGACCAATCCTCGAAGTTTGGTTGTCATCACCATCCATCGTCGTCCAGGGTCACATCGACCCTATCAATCACAACGAAGGCAATTGGAGAGATCCTTTGATCCAACACTTGACAGAAGGAACTCCCCCTGACGACAAAAATGAGGCGATCAAAATCAAAAGGGTGGCTATTAATGACAAGTTGTATCGACGATCGTTCGGAAGACCCCTCCTCCGATGTGTCACCTCCCCTGAAACCGAGTTGATACTTTCAAAAATCCACGAAGGCGAGTGCGGCAACCACACCGGGGCTTGATCATTGTCACAGAAAATAATCACAGCCAGATTCTACTGGCCGACTCTAAAAAAGACGTTGCTGACTACGCCAAATAATGTGTCAGTTGCCAATGTTTCGAGGCATCAATCCACAATAATGCTGAACCACTCCACGCGTCAATCACCCTGTGGCCGTTCATGGTGTGGGGAATGGACCTAGTGGGTCCCCTCCCCAAAGGAACAGGACAAAAAGACCACATACTCATGGTGACGGACTATTTCACCAAATGGGTGGAAGGCGAAGCTTTGGGAAACACTCGAGACTTGGAAGTCATCAAGTTCCTATGGAAGTTTGTATTATGTTGTTTTTGAATTCCCAAAGAGATATGCACAGACAACGGCCGACAATTTGCCAGTGATAGGATGCAGACTTTCTGCACCACCTACGGGATAAAACTAACATTCTCAACACCACGATATCCCAAGGCCAACGGGTTAGCAGAATCAATGAATAAAATATTGATCACCACCCTGAAAAAGAAACTGAACCCACATGGTACAAGATGGGTAGAAGAACTGCCAGTCGTACTATGGTCCTACCGAACTACCTCAAGGACCGCTACAGGCACGACACCTTTCTCCCTGGCGTACGGGATCGAGGCAGTGGTGCCTGTCGAAGTCATTGCTCATAGCCAGAGGGTAGAGCATTCGGAAGAACTAGCTAAGAATGAACAGCTTAGGGTCAATCTCGAGCTCATAGATGATGTGAGAGATGACGCAGCAATTAATGCCTCCATGTGCCGATGCCAAGTCGAAAGGTTCTACAACAAAAAGCTGAAACTCAGAAGCTTTCAAGAAGGGGATTTAGTCCTAAGGAGGGTATTCCAAAACACAAAAGATTCCGGCGCGGGAAAGCTAGCCCCTAATTGGGAGGGCCCTTACAAAGTTACTAAGATAATAGGACACGGGGCCTACCGACTCGAGACAATAAAAGGAAGAGAAATACAAAATAGTTGGAACGTCAAACATCTAAAGAAGTACTATCAATAGTACACAGATACGCTTATCTTACCCTATCCCTTTATGTTCTTTCAATTATCATTATATTGAAAAAACCATTACTAACTTGAGAGCCGGAGGGGCGATGCCTAGACCTTCGTCCACTCGTCATGCAGCCAAGTATAAAGGTCGATACCGAATCAGCAGAATGGTCGAGAACGACTAGCATGACTCTTCGGCACCGATCCCTTGCAAAGCATTCGAAGGATTGACTATTCATAGATAATACACAAAGTAGCAGATATAGCCAAAACAACCATACGACAAAGCAAGTACTAAAGTGAAAAATGTTTAAAGGAATCAGCTACAGGTTTGCATTACGATGAGAATATGAAAACATGGAATAAAGTGCAGGAATGTTGATAAATGCAAAGTAAGCAGCTACTAGTTTGTGCAAAAAAGATATAAAAGATAGATTTATGAAACGGCGCTATCATCGGTCGTCTTCGGAAGCTCCCCTTCACCGCCATCATTCAGAAAACCCTTGGCTTCCTTCTCCTCGGAGCTCTTCACACCCTCAGAATCTTTGACTGGCTCCTCTTAAATAGTCTTCGAGTCAGCCTCGAGCCTTGGCACTTTGGTGTTGAGCGAGGGAGGGGTCGGAGGACGTGTGATATTATCCAAGTCGAACTCTGGGCACCACCGACCGATGAAGGCACATACAGAGTTGGTCACCATGTCTACCAAGAGATTGAAGGTCGGCTTGAAGGAAGGGTGGGCAACGACGAGCTCCAAATTACCCCTTTCACCCGCCTTCAACGCCTCGACTTCGGCCTTGTGTTCTTTTTGTTCGCAAAGCCTCTCCTCTTGACTTTTGTGGAACTATGTCTTGAAAGAGTCGAGCTCTGCATCCTTCTTGGCAGACAGGGCACTGAAATCATCCATGGCACTCTGCAGCTCATCCTCCAGTACCTTGCTACGATTTATTAGCTCGGCTCGCTCCTTTTTGAGCTCTTCGTACTTCTTCCTCCACGTCTCGGAGCCGAGCCGGGCATCCTTTAGCTCCCTGGAGACTTGAGCGAGCTTATCAGCCAAATCATTTCGCTTCTCATGCTCAATGGCAAGCTCTCTCCTCGACTAGCTGGTCCCCTTGCTCGCTGAGTCGAGGGACTTGATCAATTTTTCAGTATACACGGCGAACTGGCGCGTGGTCTGCGAACAAAGTGGAAGATTAGACGACAAAACAATATACCGAGGCACAAAGTTAGGAAAAATTTACCGTCTGCAGCTGCTCCTCCATTTGAAAAGAGTCACGAGCGTACGCGCTGTCGAAGTCGTTGGCCTTAATTTCACGATCCAAGACCTTCTTGACATGGATGGCGTAGGCTGACGAAGAAAAGGAGATATCAGTTGTAGCACCCGAGCCTGCCATGACAACATCAAGCCTCTGTGGCTGCTCGGTCGAGCCTGAGCGGCCCCTGGAGTCCTCGCCCAACTCCTGGGTTTTCTTATTCCTCCGATTGGCCCTATCCCCCCTCTTCGGAGGTGAAGGAGGACGTGTCGGGGGCACTAGGGGAGTAGGTGGCAGCCTCGATGCAGAACCACCGACAGCCTTCTCGGTCGGCCCACCGCTATCCGAGCCGGTGGAATGTAGTCCGGCAGAGGACCGAGGGGTAGCAGATGTGTGCTTCTTCGAGGGGGGCTACCCTCAGTCAGACCCGAGGTGCTTTCCCGCGCGCGCTTTTGCGCGTTCATCGCAGTCAGGAGATCTAGTGGAGAAAGTTCGGCCATGTCTGCGGGAAGGGGTTCTTTCTTTCCCTTGGAATTTATCCAGAAGTCGGCTCCGACGTTTTGTTTGCCACGAACCGATGGGAACCTATGATCCTTGCACGCGAAAGCAATATCAACCCGGGAGCCCTCCTCGGTAGTGAGAGACATCTGCTTGTATCCTGCAAGATAAACGAACAAAGGAGGTTAGCATCAGAAGAAACGATGGTCAAGCATTTTATTTGGAAAAATCATACTTATCGGTGTGGTTCATCTGCAACCACACCCACTGACTCTTCCACCTCGGAGTGTTCTGAGCACACTTAGTGATCATCGGCTCCGGTAGAGAATCCTTCTTCGTGAAGTAATAGTACTCGGCTTTGTACCCACTCAACCAGTAAAAAAGTGTCATTCACGAAGGGTCGGGTAACCGAGGCCTGCATCGAAAAAGACGAGCATGTGACACCACGCTATAGGTGCCACTTGGAAAGGAGCCAAGCCATAAGATTGAAGGATGGCTCGAAACAACGCGTGGGAAGGAACCCCGATCCCATAATTAATTACGGACAGGAAGAAAGCTACGTCGTCAATATTAGGCAGATGACAACATCGATCGGTCGGTTTCGGCAGGGTATACTTCTTCTTGTGACAAGCTACCCCATTAGAGCTCCTCGTGACATCCCCCTCGGTGGTAGTAGACACCGCCACGCGAACAGGATCATTCGGGATGATCTGATCCTTCTTTATGAAGGACGTGTCGACCTTTATAGGCTCAAATGAGTCCTTGTTGTTCTCTTCAGCATCATCATCCAAATCATCTTCACCACCACTATTACCCGACCCCTCACGATCAGAAATCTCCTCGGGATCCAAATCCATTACGGCCAGCTCGAGAGCGAACCACCGCCCTCAGAACCCGAGGAGATTGCCTTGCGGGCAGGCGAGCTCTGAACTTCGACCTCTGTTGAACTCTAAGACAAAGAAGGTTCCATAGCGATCTCTACAGAGGCCATTTTATCTAAGGACTGAAATAACAAAAGACACAAAAAAACACCGAAATTGGCAAGGAAAGGACAGAGGCCCACCAGAAAACAAAACAAGAAAAAGTAAGATGAATACGCACGCATTCGAAATGAAAGGGAAAAGACCTCGTGGTTCAAAAAACTGCACTCAAAGCAGGATAACAGCATACGATCACCCACTCCCACCGGCCCAACCATGCACATACTTAAAAACAACCAACGCCACAGAAACACAAGAAAACCTAATCCGAAGCAGCGATTAAACACTTGACGGACGCGCAGAAGTAGGGGAAGGGTAGAAGGAAACAGGCATGCAGAAGGAGTTCATCAAATCACAAGAACACCAATACGAACAAAGTTAGACGAAACATGCAAAAATCCCTAGTGAGGGGCTACAATCGGCGCAACAAATCAAGATTCAAAATCAACTCACAAACTTGGAAAGAAGAACAGACCATGAACCACGCACATACTGCATAAATTGGACCCAATAAACGAGCAATCGAATGACTCAAAATTAAAAGCAGAACGGCAGAGCAGAATTTGAACAGGGTATAGATGAATAACAAAGGCACCCAACAACATGAGACCGAAACACAAGGTGATTATTAAAAACCCGCACCCGACATTCACTCTAAGAACCCAAAACAATCAACGACAAAAACCGAGAGCACGCAACACACACACTGATTCACTTGTACCTACGGTTCCCCTAACAAAGATTCAAACAAGGCAACTATAGTACCCGTGCTATGAACAATGTTTGAATGAGATAGATAAAGATCGAGTGAAAAGAAAACTAGATAGAAGAAGTCACCTGATCGAAAAATGTTGAAACGATAGCAAAGCAAGAACGATCGGAACGGTGAAGATAGCTGGGCAATCGCCAGAATAGTGTCTATTAGACGGAGAATATGAGTCGAAAGAAGCGCGAGAGAAAGAGAGAGCGGTTATGGATGTGAAGATGTTGATTCGGAATGGAGCAGTTTCTCCTTTTAAAGGAGAGACCGTTCAGTTTTCAAATTTTGCCCCTGGAGTTGGGCAAATTTACCGCCCTGCCATCCCTTGGGCGGCAAAGTCAAAAACCACCAAAGGACAGAGTTCGATATCGAGCACGCTCGGGGCACTCTACCGAACCCCGATACCCTTCAGGGGCAGATCCGGTTCATGAAGCCCTGGGCTATGACTCCCACTTCGCGGGAAGAACTCTAGTGCGATCGACACCATCAACGAAAATGTGGGGCTTCCCCTGGAAACCCGCAGGTGTCTCACGATCCGCCAGAACTCTTCCTGCCTGCGCTCCCCGGAGCCTAAACAAGATGCACGCACGAAAGCGCCGCTCCGTGCAAGAGAACATTCTCCAGAATGATTCTGGCCTATGTGGACTCCGGATCCACACCTTGGCCCACGAGGCGACATCTCGATGCCACCCGACATAGCCATACGCTTGCATTCCCAGGGAATCTTTGTATCGGCCTAGAGTAGTATCCCGTTACTCCCTATCGGAGCTGCTCTCTCCGGAAGCACCTCCCGGGCCCCGAGGATAGTCTCTTGGACGCCTTGAAACTCCGCATCCTGTAGCACTTTCCGACTATAAGACTCCAGTGCCTCCCTACGGTAAATCCTGAAATTAAAAGGGGCTATTGTTGGGGCCAGGCCCCCGAGGCCCAGGCTTATTAAGCACATTGGCCCGAAGGACAACAGGCCCAAGGCAGCAAGCCCACCTGGGATGACAGAGGAACCAGAAACGCTTAAGTTCAGAGCTTGGAACCGACGCCTTTGGAGCCTCGGTACCGAGAATCCTAGGGGATCGGTACCGAGGAGGTCAACGAAGAAACCGTAGAAGCCTGGCAACGTGCGACCGTTAGAAGCCCTAACCGACCCCAAGAAACCCGGAGTCATCCTTAATTTTTCAGTGAACACGAACCGTTCGGATCTAGGGACATGTTAGCCATTCTCTCACCTCCTAACGCCTATAAATAGGGGTGTGGAGTCCAGACTTTGTATCGATTTTCTCTAATAAAAAATACACTTTAACACTGTCGAATTCTCTACAGATTAATAATAAATTAGCCCTTGCCGCTTCATTCTTACGCTTGATTGCCATTTTCTTTCGGTATCGCTCATATTACAATCGTTATTACTTGTTATTATCTGTTAAAGTACCAAGGCTCCTATTTCCCAAAATTCGAACCTCAACAATAATATATCACTCTAAAATTACTTAAGCTTAATAAATACTTCATGAACATGGAATGACATGGAAGAGTAGTATATGTGTAGGGTTTTTTGTGTATTATATGGAATTATTTGTATTCATGTATGATTTTCGATGTTTAAATATTGATAGGTGGGAAAAAAATTGAAAGTTTAGGCTAAAATTGTTATATTTAGATGTTTGAGATAAAATTGAGAATTCATTCAAAATTTAAGCCTGAAATTATTATATTTTAAAGTTTGGGATAAAATTAGAAACTCATCCAAAGTTTGGTATAGATTTGCATATTTTCCAAAAACAATGTAATTCTATTAACGGTCCCTAAATTTCTCTTTCTCCAAAAATAATTAAAAACTAACTACTCCTATTTATTTTACGCATTTCTATCTCCAAATATGATTTATGAAAATTTTCTTAATATCCTAATTTGTACAGCCTCAAATAAAAAAACCCTAGAATATAAACTTCAATATACTCAACATGAATTCTACATTGACCGCTCAATTTAGGCCTTTTCTTTTAAATGAAAGCAATAATAATAAGCATAATGAATTTGTTGAGATAGTTAGTCTCGAGGAAGTAGTTTGAGTGGGTCAATGAGACTAGTTCGAGGAAGGGGGTTGAGCCGTATAGATCGAGGAATTCGATGAGCTGTTTGAGTTGGCTAGATATGGAAAAAATATGGTGCATATCTTGTTTCCTGGTTAGACAAGATCTATCGCTATCAGAATTTAGATAGGAATAAATATATTGGAGATAGATTTAGATATATCATACTATATCTAGGTTTTATATTCATTATGTATTTAGAAATATCTCCCTATAAATACTCATACTCCCCATCATCATATATGTCCATTATTATTGTATATTTAGTATTTTCTCCATAATAAAATAAAATGCTATGGTGTATAGTCCAACTAATTGTCCACCCTTTCCAAATGTGATTTTTATGCTATATGTACGGTGTACACCCTTCATTACCATATTAAGAATGGGCTTCTTGAATTAAGATTGATGGGCTTTTGAGTTAAAATCATAATTTCCTTATATAACAAATTTAAACGGGCTTCATGAGTTAAGGTTTCTAGTTAAATTCCTTAATGGGCTTCATGGCTACTATAGATTAATTTTGATTGGCCGCCATGAATCATTTCATGGTCTTCTATTACTAATTTATCAACCATGAGCAATTTGACGTGCTGATGATTAGCGACGGAAACGGACTGTTGGTCTAATCTGAATTGGGTTACATAAATATGTTCTCCTATAAATTTAAGTCAAGTTCAAGAATTTCTTATATATGAGTATAAATATGTAATTAAATTAAACAAATTTCATTAACCATCGATAAGAATATAAACTATCAAATGCCAGTTATATTCAAGAACTATAAACTATTGAATGGAGTAAAATACGTTACTTTCGAATATAAATTATCTATCTCAAGGAGCAATTTACAATTTATTTGCACAACAAAATCTACAACTAGTTAAGTAACACCATGTGTTTAATTTGTTTAATATCAATTTATTTATTTTTGGGAGTTAAATAAACAAGTTTTCTTAATTGACCAATGAGAAATGACATCTAAGCCCTAGACTACTTGAGTTGTCTATGAATAGAGGCATGAGGGTGATTGGGTGAAATGAAAATATCATTGGCAAGTGGAGAATTTGATTGAGCTCAACATTTGATAATTCTTTTGAGTCTTCAAGGCATTATTTGTCTAAAGTTAAACAGTTTCAACATTTGATTCCGAAGGTTCTTTGACTCCGGAAAAAATATTTTTATCCCTCAAAATTGTTGAAGAAGAAGATCCAACTGCAAGTTCAAGAAAAAGAAGAAATTTCTTCAAAAAGATCCTTAGAATATAGTGTTTCATCCAAAAGATAGGAGAAAAACTTTTGAGTTAACATACTAAATATTCAAGTCTAATTTCGAGAAGATCGACAAAGCTGAATTTTGTTGAATGCCTCAAATAACACTTGATAATCAAATTTAAAGAGAAGAATTAAAGAAAAAAATAAAGATAGAATCTACAAAATTGTAACTTCGATTCAATATTAATCATATTGTATCCGAATTTGTGTTTTTTCTACTAAATACATGAAAATTTTGTAATTAGAAAGGGAAGATAGGAAAAGGAATTAAGCGTTCAAAGAGAAACTATTATGAATAAATTATTTAAAAGGGCCTGAAGGAAGATGTACAAATTGATATGAGATATACCAAAACGAGAGTATATTTTATGTAAAATAACTTATAGTGTGAATTGGATGATGAAATGTCTACTAAAGATCAAAATATTAATCCTGCATTTCTGTGACTAGTAAAGGAATTGTGTGACTGGTATGAGAGATAGTAGAGAATGATTCCAACCGAACTTAAATTATCTATTTTCTTTACTTAATTTTTCATTATAAACATAAATATTGATATAAGTTTATATTATATTTAAGAAATTAGATTTGCAAATGCGCGATGCGCGAATCAAATATGATATTAAAATATAATTAATAAAAATATATATCTTAACATATTTTTATATAAATTTAATTTTCATTCGTCAATATTATATTTAATATATTATATATAAATTATTTTTTAGATATACGTCAAATTATATATATAAATTTAATAAAAACAAAAAGGAGTATATCAAACTCAAAGTTTATTGATTTAATTTATATATTATCTCATAAACGGTATTGTATTTATATTATTTAAAAAATACTATATAATTAATTAGTGAGATCTAATATTTTAAAATAAATGTCTCAAATATAATTTTGTTATATTTTTATTATTGTTTATTGTATATATATATTATAATAAAATAAATAAAATAAAATAAAATTTGGTTTATTTTTTGGCAGGGAAATTGAAATTATGTTGAACTATTTTTTTTAATATATTAAGTAGGTATTTAGCACAGATATATAAAAAATATTTACATTAAAAATTTATACTTATATTAAAAAATGTTATCTTACACTTAAAAAATTATTTTTATTTAAATTACTTTCCAAATAAAAATTAGGAGAATCAGAATAAAATATTAGAAAAAATTAAATCAATTAAGTTACAATAATAGAGATATGTAAGATGAAATATCATGTGGAGAAAATGAGTATAGATTTTGGTTGGAAAACATATCATTATTAGGTTTTATAAATATAATATATTATCAGTTTTACATATTTAAATTTATATATATATATATAGAGTCCATCCCATACTAGAAATTAGTTTGTACTAAATAGGAATGAATACTAGAAATTAGTTTGTATTAAATAGGAATGAATCTACATCACTCATCTAAAAAAAATCAATGGTTGAGATTAAAACATTTTTCCAAATTTTATGCTTTTTTGCTTTATAAATCATGCTTAATCGAATTAAGCATGATTTATAAAGCAATTAAGCACGAACGAAAATTCTGCTTAATTTTTTAATCTTTGATGCTTTAATCTCAACCGTTGATGCTATCAATCCAATGGCTGAGATTCATTTCTATTTAACACAAATTTTAATTTTAGCACTTGAGAATAGATGCTAATGTAAGAAATGAGAATAAATCTCAACCATTGATTGCACAAGATATGCGATCATGCTTTAATAATTTCCGTTTTCATTTTATCCTCCGCGTACTTCATTATTACATATTTAAGGGTATCATTGTCATTTAACCAATTTTAAGTATTGTATCTCCCTCAAATAAACGATTTTCTTCTTTTAGTTACCTTCTTTCACACGATTTGGATCTATAATTTCTTTTATTTTCGATTTTCCATGAGATTTTGATTGCCTTATTGAATAAATTTTGATAGTTCTTAATATATATCAATATAGAAAATATTGAGGTAGCCTTCCGGGAAGGGAGCTCTGTTCTTATCATATGGTTTTATTTTTATCTTATCAACATACTTGTACATTTGAGTAAAATATTATAAGAATTCATCCTTTAAAACATAGAACGCCCCACAAAAATTACTAGTAGGTTTTCTATTCTATCATTATTTCTTTAAGAATTAATTAAAATCCTTTCATTTAAAATATGTATACATGTAATATATATTCACTGTTGAGTGTTGGCGTATCAATTAAGAGCCTCTCTCTCTGTTTTTTTAATTTTTAAAAAGCATTTTTTTCAACAAATAACATGGTTTTCTGGTTTTTTATTTCAATATCATATGTGTTTCAGTTGCTTGAAGTTTTTGGATGATATTTGTTGATTATGGTTTCACGAGACTTTTTTTTATATGTTATTTTGAGAATTTTTATTTCAAACAGTTTTTAAAATTTTTCATTTTTACTTTTTTATTATTCATCTGTAGTGTTGTGTTATTCATTATTTGGTATTACAGCTTCATTTTTAGGAAACTCCGATTATTCTTTTTTATTGATTTCATTTTTAGTAACATGTTGTTCATTTTATTTGTTCTCAGGTTCATTTATACCAGAATGTGTTGATACGCCGAAGCCTTGCAAATGGAGAAATTTAGAGTATTAGATGAATTTTATAAACCATTTGGATGACTCAATTGCTAACTATAACAATTCATAAATGAAAAAGAATATGTTTGAAGATGATTATGTTGCATTAGTTCCTCAAACTATCAAAGTGTTACTTCTATATGTGGTCAAAACTGAAGGGTGCGACAATCAGTTAATTCCAAGGAAAGAGAAAGTCGTTAGATTGTTAATTAAACCTATGAAAATGTGTGCAAAACCTAAGTGAAGATTAAAAAAAGAATCTCACATCATAATGCATAATATAATATCTAAAATGAATATCTCAGTAAATATAATGAATCGTACGAGGTAGCGATGCAATGACCGATAGATGAAGTATAACTTCAAATAACAAATGTTGTTTTTGAATTCAATGAAATAGATTGGAGATAAAATGAAGTATATAGTAAATAAAATGAACACAACTGAAGTTCGTTCATTGTTCGTAATGACTATGTTGCCCTTTAATGAAGTAAAATGGGGATAAAATGTCGTATTTTTCGTTGAAGCTTTTATGTAATTTTGATCGTTGATGTTGTCAAATCTTTGGACTATATTTATTCTCATTTCTCACAACAAGGGTTATTCATCAGATCAGCCTCGTATATATATATATATATATAGAGAGAGAGAGAGATGTGATCATATGTTACTCATTTCCCCTATGCTATATTAAGTCAAATCTCATCCCTTAAATTTTGATCTTGTGGTCCTAATTTTTTCCCAGATTATGTTATTTTACTTTTTCTTTCCTTATTTTTTGTTTATTAGGGTCATTTCGTCTTTAGAGAATTAGTATATTTAAGGAATATGAACCATATCTTTAATGAATTCCATTAAAATAAATTGTGATTTAATTTCTATAACTGATTTTCTATTTCACGATTATAACCTTTTTTCCTTCCCCTGCATCATTTCATTCATGTCACATTTTTCACGGTGGTTTACCGGCATTGTTTCCTTCCCCTGCGCCATTTCATTCATGTCACATTATTCACGGTAGTTTACCGGCATTGGACGGTGGTTCGTTGGTGAACATAGTGGCTGAGCGGTTGAGAGCCCGCAAGTAGCGCACACAGTTTCTCCTCTCCTTGCGTATCTCCAGCAACCGCAACGATTGTGATGGTGAGGTACAGCGCAGTCGCCCACAGTTGGGAGGAAGGGCGGCGTGCAGGTTATTGTGATCGTGGACAGTTGGGATTAATATATTCAAATATGTTCAGTGCTAAATGCGATTAATCACTTTCACTAATTTTAATCAGTCTAAGAGAAAAAGGTAAAACCAACGGATGAAGAAATGAGCCTAAAAAACGACTAAATGAGTTTGTCAATTGTTGTTGGTTGGTCGCCTGAGAATCCCAAAATTGTTATATAACCAAATCAAGCATTCGTGTGCTTCTCTATCCAGAAATGTATGCATGATCATTAATAATCACATGAATCTGACGTTTCTGCACGAGTCTAAAGATAGAAAATTTGGAACTAAAATTGTGAGTTTATATTCAATCAGGTTTGCATTAGAACTTGAAGAGTTCTGTAAAAGTAGGTTTCAACTGACAAACCATAACAAATGTTTGTTAAGAAAGCACCATACCTCAAGCAGTGGACACTCAGCAAAATCAGATTCCTCCTCAGTTGATCATCATTCCGATGCTCAACCTCAGACCGTTTCATCAAATAAGCATCTGAAATCCCCGAAGATTCAAGCCAGCCAAAGTCGAATGGGTTTCGAATAAGTTTCAAGAAAATGCTATCCGAAGTAAGCGAGCTCCAAATCTTCGGGGTTATACTGGCAATGCAGTTATTGAGCTGACTCTTCTGGTCTGGCCAAGCCCAATTTGGTTCTAAAGTTTTCCCCAGACAACAGCCATCACATTTGAGAGTTAGTTAGGACGAAAACTCGAGTTGGAACGACTCGCTTTCCAGGGATGCATCCCACAATGAGCTTTTAGCAAGATTTAGGAGTGATTCCCCTGCATTCATCCAGAAATTTGCAACAGTCGGAACGATGGCTGGTTCGGACATGAAAAGATGGTTGGTCACCCCAGCAAGCAGAAAGGAATATGCAGAACTTGTCTTGTACATGTTGAAAGCTTCAAGTTTACGTCCTTCAAGTTCAGAACCGAGAGCCAGTATCCCACCAGCTCGAACTTTAAAAGTAGAAGCCAGGGCAACAAAAGCATTTAAAGAAACATAATGAAAGGGATGCAGCCTCACTTTCTTCAGAGGTGATTTCACTTCATTGTCACTTAGGTCACCATGGAGAAGCAAGTGCTCAAGCTTCTGACAGCATGATGTTGAGTTGCCAAATGATAGATAGTCATTAATGGCTTCATCAATTTTTTGCATCAACTTCTGTACTTCATCGTATAGAGACTCTGGATTCTTGGGATTGTAGTGAACAGTGCTTGCCTATGCAGAAATCCAAACAAAAAGAAATAGATTACAAGAATCACAGAGGGCCACGAGCAGAAGTTTCAACAAAGAGATTAATAAGTTAGAGAAGATTAATGAAAGAAAGTCTAGGACAGAAAAACGGGTTGCCATAGTTGAACGCAGGAACAATGGATGGCAAAAACTAATTTGTGATCTTCAGAAAGTCCAAAAAAAATATGAAAAAGCAGTTCACAAACCCAAGAGAGTTGAGAGTTACTTCGAGGACAAACCAAATAAATGATTAAAGTATTAAGAGTATTGCACATGCAGCAATATATCCACAGATACATGTAGAATAAGTAGAAAAATGAGAAACAAGGGAAAACCGTATCTGATTTGCTAGTTTAAATTTGATTGATTGCATTCAAACATACTCTTTTAAGCCAAATAAATTAAACTATAACCTTACTTGCAGAGCATAATCCATATAAGTTGGAGGCACTGCAGCACAGCGCTTACAGCTACAGGCAAACCGATACTTCGACCATAGTTCTGCTCGTCTAGTTTGCTGCAAAAACCAATTCCAAGCAAAAGCAATAAATGCCTAAAGAAAGGGGAGCCTAGGTGGAGAATGCATCCCTATAATGCAATGAAAATCATGAAGATCAGAAAAAACATAACATGCAAAACTGAAGATGTATACACGGGAAACTATGAATATCGATAAGTGATGAGCTACTTAAAAGCATTTATAAACTCAATATCAGGAAATATACAAGAGGAGGTTGTTCCAAAGTAAAGGACATGTGCACGAGTAATACATGTTATGGCTTAAAATCAACCTGGTCTACATGTTATAGGTTAATGAACGAATTTATTAGTCGAAGAAGCCCACATGCTCATGAACCTCAATACTCTGAGCCACCTCATCCACGTGGGGTAAGAACGTGCTCCGAAGAACTAAATCTTCTCGAAGACTGTTCGAGAAGATGCAGCACTTCAGCACGTCCTCCATAATTCCACTTAGCTTATCAATTATCTCATCCCAAACATGTATAAATAAAACCCTCATATCAATTACAGGGATCATTACTGCCGTTATTTTACTCAATAGTTACAGACTTTTTCTCAGTTTCATCACTAAGATACGTCATTCATGTACACAAATCCATCAATTGAAAAGCTTTATATTTATTTGCTTCCACAAAATCACCCACAAAACTGCATAACCTCTTTTCTTTGTCCAAATGTTATCCTTCAAATCTTCATTATCAATACTTTTTTATTTCACGATAGATATGGTAAAATCTAACCACCAGAAACACATCATGAACTTAATCGTTTACATGAAAATTCCTAATGCTACAAATTCTGAACTAAACATGAGCAAGAAAATGCCACCAACAACTCCACTGATATGACATTGCATCAAGTCAATGAAAACACATCCAGATTCAGATGAAAATGCCATTAATCTTGAAAGAAATTCCAACCGTAGGTTGCAACAAATCTGTGTATGCAACTGTGACCTCTTCATCTTTGCCAATATTCTTTATACTTCGGACCACAACTCTTGGGCGATAATCATTCATCTCTATATCACCATAAATAAACTTACAACACTTTCAGAGCCAATAAACAAATACTGAATTCTCTACCAAATCATTCACACGAAATACCTGAAAATTGATGACTCAAACCATCACCATGTCTATTGGCGTGGCCTCCTTGGGCAGCTGGAGCAATTCCAAAAGGTTGCTGCTTATCGTTTTGTCGCCCAACTACAAATCTGTAGCAAGAATTTGGACAGCAACTATGATTAATCCAAGAGAATGCAGCATCATAAACAGCCATTCCTAAGCTTCTTCCATTGTATTCTTGAACCTCCACTGAATTGGTCCAAACCATACATAAAATCATCTCCTCGAATGCAAAATCCCCCTTGTCTACATTGACATCTTCGCCCACACGCATCCGCATCGCCTTCGCCATCATCTTCGCCCCCTCTCTAATCTTCAGGAGAACATTTTCAGCACTTTCATCACATTCAAATGGGTGTTTATCGGTTTCTCCGAATAGCAAGCTCTCCCGATTAGTCATTAAACCAGCGATTCTCTCCAGATTATCAGGGTATTCGGTTTCCCCATTTCCTCCAAGAAGCGACCTCTGAGACAAGAAGTTGCGTTCGTTGTGGAAAAACTGAAAAAGGCGGAGAGAGAGGCGGAGGTCGCAGGTGTCGGGCCAGAAGGAGTTTGAAGACAGGGCGGCGAGAGAGAGTAGGTGTAGTTCGGCGGAGGAGAAAAGGAGGTCGGAATCGATGGAAGAGCAGTTAAGAGAACAGTAGAGATGAGTGGGAGCGTCAGTTGGAAGATGAAGGGAGATTTCAGGAGAGGTGGGGATTATAAGGGGGAAGGGCTGCGGGGGGAGAGCAGAGAAGCAGACGGAGCAGTGGGAACTGAGAGCGAAGTCGTGGAGGACGGCGGCGAGAGGGCGGATGGGTGGGGTGACGTCTTCGCCTATGGTGACTTCTCTGATCGCTCGCATCTCCATTTTCTTTGGCCTCTAAAGAATACTTCCATGGAATTGCACAAAATGCTTTCTTTTTTATAAACGGGTGTGCGCGCTTTCAACCTGTATCTTACAAATTGAAAACTATGAATTATATGCTACCTCGCGGCCTCGGTTCATTAATCTCATTTTCGATTCATTTCTTAAAATGAAAAAAATTTTCTCACATTAATAAAATATTAATTTCATTATACTCACAAACATTAGTAATTATATCAAAAGTAAATGAGACATAGGTTGGAGGAAGTATGTACAATTATATACTATCCAATTGGTCTAATATGAAAAATAAGTTGGTCTCCTGAGAGACGGTCTTAACATTTTTTTATTGTGAAACGGACCTTAATACATCATTTCAATAAGTTAAATACATCATTTATAATAAAGAAACACATCATTTCATTAAATTCTTTTCACAATAAAAATGATGAGACATCATTTGCAATAAAGAAACACCATATTTCATTAAATTCGTCTCACAATAAAAATGATGAAATCTTCTCATCTGAGAATTTGCCATGAAAAATATTCTTAAATTTCTATATCACTAAATTATATTGAGTTGGTCTCCTGAGAGACAGTCTCACTATTTTTTTGTTGTGAGACAGACTTCAATACATCATTTCAATAAATTAAATACATCATTTAATTTTTAAAAATTACATTATTTGCAACAAAGAAATACATCATTTGCATTAAAGAAACACATCATTTCATTAAATTCGTTTCACAATAAAAATAGTGAGACATCATTTGCAATAAAGAAACTCATCATTTCATTAAATTCGTCTCACAATAAAAATGATGAGACCGTCTCATCTGATAATTTGTCAATTATATTCTAATATTTTATTATATTGATTAAAAATATCCTTTGTCACTATTGATTTTAAAATTTTGATGAGTCATTTTAAATTATGTACGATCTTATGTGACATGTATCTTGAATTGATAAAATTAAATATTATGGTATAATTCAGTGATAGAGAAAATTTTAAGTTATTTTTCATATCGAAGAGTATTTTTAAATGTCGGAATAAACATTAGGGTATAATTTAGTGATTATGAACTATTTATATATTTTTCATAATTGATTTATAGAATAGGGTATAATTACTAATTTTCCTTGGCATGAGATTCTTTGTCCCATTTTTTGTGTTCTAATATCTGTTTCACTATTAAAATTATTAATTTTTATTTAATATTTTTTTATAATCTTAATTTATTATGCTTTGAATTAATTTTATAAGTTCAACAATAGGGTTCATCCTACCCAATTAGGGTTTATAATATTTTTTAGTAATTATTTTTCAATTTTTAACTAAAATTTGATTATTAAAATTGATTAATTTATAACTATAATTTGTGTTTTTATAAAATTTTAATTTTTATTCTTATTAATCAATTAGACTATATTGTATTATACTTAATTTTTGTTTTCGTAAAATTCTAATTTAAAATTAGTAATCGATACAATGAAATACTAAATAGAACACCAATATGAGACAGAAGATTTGATCCCATTTTCCCTATAAAAGTCAGGTATTCTATTAGCAGACCCAAATTTTGTATTATTTCAAAAAATAATTAAAAATTAAGTATTTTTTTCCTAGACATTTCTATCCCCAATTTTGTAAGATTTTTTTAAAATTCCCATTTATATCCTAATTTCTATCCTCATTATGAATTTTACGTTAGCTGTTCAGTTTGGACTTTTTTTTTTAATGAAAACAACAATAATAAACATAATAAATCAATAATTAATTATTTAGTTATGAAAGAATTGTTACATAAATCTGCAAGTAAATTAACATCATAGAAAATATGACAAAGTTCTGATGCAAATGAATCCAACAAAAAGTCAAAAAGTAAATTATCAAACGTTGATGCTCATTATATGAGTATGCACATATTTATTTATTTGCATGAAGAATAGTTCTATTATGATCAGTATCGGTTAGAAATTTATATTAGAAATCCCTTTTTTATTATGATATTTTGACGAGTCAAACATACTATTTGTTAGTGTCTCTAGTTAGATTAGTACGATCTTGTAATGTCCTGTAAAAAAATGATCAAGTTGTAAATCAGACCTGATCGCAAGCTTTCAAACGTTTGCTAGCTAAATTCCTTTCACCTGCAAACAGAGCTTGTTTCGAGTTTGCTGGCAAAAATGCATTTAACTGCGAAGTGCATTTCCTCTGAAGGATGACGGTTGTCATGTCATCACAAGCTGGTGATCCATCAACGAGAAGCTTACCAGCAAAGTGTCACCAGCAAAGGTCCATACCAGCAAGAAGAGACACAAGCAAGCAAAGACAAGCAAAACACCTTACTTTAAGAAATGAGATCTTAAAATCGGTGATCCTTAAAGTTTGTTAGTCCAAGGAATCCACCAACTGACATTCCTTGGACTGGCTTGGAAGCCATTCTAACTAAATCTGCAAAGTCCACCTGCTCTGACAGAAAGGACGCTGTAGATAAGGAAAAGTGAGACTATTGGACATGTTTCCTTTGTCTCGCAATGGCTCCAAATTTCAAAACTCTCCAAGATTGTCTATAAATAGATGCTACAATCCACCTAGAGAACACTACTGACTCTACGATGACCTTCACCGAATACACTTGAAAGCTCTCAGTTTAAATTCAAATCTTAAAGCTTTCTGCATTCAGGTTATTCTAACAGCATTTCAGTGTTCCTTTTGAACACGAGGCTTTGTGCATCTTTCAAGAGCTACCCAGTTTCTTACTTTTCAAGTAAGAAAACATCATGGAGTTACCACTACTTCGGTGGTTAACTATTATGGGTGTATACCACAAGCTAACATTCCAGGAAAGAACTCAAATCCTGACGACCAATTGGAGGTTGAGTGGTGCGCTCACACTTCAAACCTGAATAACCGAAGGAGTGCAAAGGATTTGACTAGTGCGCTAGTGGAATGGTGGACACGGGCATTCACGAGCTAGCACTAATACATCTTTGTAATCCACATCTTAGTGTAATGCAAATTTTGAGTCTGAAGAGAGGATGCATGACAATTTTGTCCGAACCTCTGTAAATCATTTATGTTATTTACTATCTTCGTTAAATTCTGAGCATTGGATTTAAACCCCAACAACTCAAGTGTTGGATTATATTTGAATATGGCTAAGGAACCATTTTTCAGAACCTTAGCTGGTGCTAGAATCACCAGCTTAGAGAGTGAAAGTCTGTAAAATCTTTCACTGCATATTATATAACTTTGATCCGGGAACAACAAGTGCTATCAAAGCGGGTGATTCTTTGGACTACCCATTCTATACGCTTATGACCATATCCATTTTCCTTGCACTTGCTTCTTTGTCTTGGCGAGCAGGTTATAGAATGAATATCTGGAGGCTTCCACCTTACAATGCAGAGAAGTTCATGGCATGGAAGAATAATTCACTGATCCAACTGAAGTATATCCATCATGTGATGGGAGATGTGTTGGAGACTGAACATATTAAGATAATGAAGGACAATATTCGTTTTGGAGGCGTTACTACTGATCCAGATATGATCGTGCAGTCGTACTCCGAGTGGACTCTAGAGGACTAGAGCGCGTCTAACTAGACGCCATAGCTCATGAGTTGATTCTCTCGGCTCTACCTAAGTCAATGATTGAGGACGTAATTGGTTTTGATAGTGCAAAGGAGGTATAAGACTACCTCAGCAGCCTAATACGGACCAAAAGAAGCGCAACAAGCTTCAGGTCTGCGAGAATAAATATGAGTCCTTTATGATGCTTCTTGGAGAAAGCATCAACGACATGGATGCTCTGTTCAACTTAATTGTCAACGATTTGAAAGCCTTCGACACTATGTATTCTACAGCCAATCTTAACGCCAAGATCCTGACCAAGATGCCAAAGGATGACTAGTTTGTCAAAACCACCACCTTAAAGGAGAGAGATCTCTCCCAGATATCCACCAAGGAGTTGTTCGCCTAGCTTCAAGCGCATAAGTGCGACATCATAATGGCGAACAAGAACAAAGTCATCAGGGCAGCCACCAATTTTCCAGGCAAGCGTGTCAAAATGTTGCTTATTTTGTGAGAAGGGACTTCCAAAATAAAAAAAGACCCAAGAGGTCGTTTCACTCAAAGAGATCAACGGGACCACTGACGACAAAAAACCCCACCATATCTACCTCCACCTTGGGAAGGAGAGAGCTCCATCGTAAAACGTGGGGAGCAGATGTCCCCCAATTAGCTGAAATAAGATTTGTTAAGCGCCCCCAACACACATGTTTTGAGTGCAACTCTCCTAATCATCTCAAGTTTGATTGTTCACATGTTGATAAATAGGAGAGAGAGAGAGAGAGAGAGAGAGAGAGGTTTAAGATGCCTATTCAAGATCAGAGTATCGAAGGCCGTTGTCAAAGCCGTGTTATCTAGAACTGAAGTTCCATATATTCCCAACTATGACGATGGTTCGGTGTTGTCAGAGAAAGTGTCGGATGAGGAAGCACTGGTGACTTTTATGGCAACAATCGGGGATGATGCTGATGCAGATTTTGATGATGAGGATAGCTAATAAGCACTGATATTTGCTGATGATGAGGTAGCTGCCTCTTTATCAGTTTCTTTCATTTCTGTGTGCATCATTGAGGACACTAAGTCGTATTGCTCCAACTCATGGGACATTTCCCTCGACTCACTTTCAAAAAGAATTTTCAAAATTCTATGAGTTGAAAAATGTCCTAGTTGGTGAAAACTCTCGCTGAAATCACAAGTTTCTATTTTAACCGATGAGATTGAAAAATTGAGGTCTATCAGCAAGGAACTGACAAAACTTAGGAAGGAACCCTTTACTCTTCTTCAAAATCTTAATATTTTAAAAGATGAGTGTAACTCTTAAAGAGCAAAAACATTGAGCCTGAACCATGCAAATGATCATTATCAAAAAACTCTAGAGTTTTAGATGAAATGTTTACCAAAGGGATCATTCGGATAAATCGGGTCTTTGTTTTGAAAAAACCAATTTGAACAATCATACATCTTCATTGAGTGCTAGCACTGGCAAAAAGAAAATTGTTTATGTGAAAGTTAAGTCCAATGATCAGCAAGTGCTAAATGGCAAAGAGGTAATAACGAGTAATGTACCAGCTTTTGTTGGTAATGCTAAATGTTGGTTTGCCAACAACCCCAATCTTGCGAAGCAACATGCTGCAAGGAAGCCAGCAAAGCCCAACAAGCTGGTTAACCAGCAAGTTCCTGTTAAAAAGAAGCCAACTAGCACAACCAGTTTGGCCAAGAAGCCAATAAGGGTTTTACCAACTCGGCGTGCAATGAAGCCAAACACACCCCTTGGTTATCACAATAAGCACATATCTTTTTCTTATCCTCAAAATGAGAGAAATATTTATACTAGTAGAGGGAACACCTAATTGAGGCCTGAGCCTAACAAAATTTCTTTTTCAATAGTTGTGAAGGTTAACCAAGGTGGTAGAGGAGTTAATCCTAAGAAGCCACATGGTTCTCACATTTTTTGGGAATCAGTATTCTGAGATCCACCAAAAAAGTTGAGTTCCAAGCGAACTACACACACATGTGCCCAACCTCAATCTTCCCATAAAAAGGTTATACATTATTATACGAGGAAGAGTAAGACAGTGGGAAAAGTTCATCAAAAACCTCCCACAACGAAGATACTTCGGGTTAGATTTGTTAGGTTATATATACTTCAAAGCATTATAATCGGTATATCGGTAAATAGTTTTATTTGATATACTGGTAATCATTGATGTCTTGTATACAATGATAAAATTCTCCATTCTGATTAAAACACATACAAAGTAAACAATGATATCATCTTCTCTCGTCGATAGAGTGATCATTCGGTGTGTAGGAGATCATGGAAGATTGTATGGGGCTTGGCCTAGTGAGACATGAACAATTGTCACAGCTGAAACAGTCACAATAAACACTGTTAGTTTAGACTGCAGCATATTCAGTATTTAGTGGCTTATCTTGGTTGCTAGATGTGCTGGTACGTTTTGTACATATTTATAGAACCTAACTAAGATCGATTATTTTATCTGACATTTTAAAAAATCTTGATCTTAATGGCTTGATGAAACCTTAAGCTTAAATGAAGGTCCAGTAGTATATACAGATTTATGTGTCACTTTGAGGTGCTATGGTGGAGAGTCTAACATGTACTTGTATATCTGCATCTTTGGTGATATCAATTTGTATATCACTATCTGTGACTAGAATTAGGTAACCGTATCCAGTATAGGATGGTGACATTTCCTAAGAAGGTTCATTTATGTTGAAGTCCTACAGGCTGATTAAGTTTAAACATAAATGAAAATGTTGAGTGGTGTAACTTAGGAATAAGCGATATTAATTAATTTTGGAGCTTGTTAGAGCTCAAATTAATTACTTACTTTATGTCTGTAATCTTAAATATGAGGATATACCGAGCCTATGCAACTTGTTCCTCATAACGTGGTAACAAAGGGGTAGGACATTATTGATTCTCTGGTGGCATAAATCAATATTAATTAATTAATCATATTCTGGGTTGAATATGAGAATTAATTAATTGATAGGCCTTCTTTGTTATTTGCATATTGGTCCCTAGTCTGGCCCATGAAAAGCTCAAGCCCATTTGGGATCAAAATTCTCCTAAAAATACCCCTCAGATACTCAGATCACAACACACCATAAGATCATAAGTTGCTAAGCAGCAAACCAGTTTTGGGAGCTGCATGTAGGCGACACAAATCTGAGTAAGGAAGGAAATTCTGCTTCTCGAATGGTGCAATATTCGGTAGCAATCTTCACTAGATATCCGGATAGGAGCAAGGGATACAGATCAGAAGACAAGATCTGGAGGATTCTTTTCTTCCCTCTTCTCATTAATTTTGATTTTAATTATTAATTAAAATCGAAGATATTTAATCTTTATTCTGCAGGATTAAATATGGAGCGCGAGAATTCAAATGTTTCAATCCCTACACGCAGATTTGCAGACACTACGGATGAAAGGTAATCCGATAAATCTCTGCGTGGCAATTTTAATATTAAAGAGGAGCATGGTAGGGATTAATAATTGATGTATGTTGCATATCCACATAGATCCTTGGTTCAATTTAATGATGTGAAGTCCAGTTCATGGTATAGTTTTTTTAGGATTCCCAAAGGGGTAATTCAACGTGCTAATCTTGCAGGACCCCTTGATGATCGGGGTCCTAAAATATAATCCTTTATTGTGCAGGAATTGGTATATGCATTCTAGCTTCAAAAAAAGAGGAGTTGTGGGTACTCGACAGCGGATGCTCAACTCACATGACGAGAGAAAGATTTGTTGACAGACCTGATAATGGTCAAGGGACCACCGATCATGTTCGTTGAAAATTCCAAAGGACGAATAATTAGAAGGGGATGCATAGAGCATAATGAAATCAAACCAAAAATGTATCCCTAGCCACAATCTTGAAACACAACTTGCTAAATATTTATTAGCTTAGTGAGAATGGTTACAAGACTTCCTTCGAAAGTTCAAAAATCATCATATAATAATCCAGAAATTGAATCAGAATGACAAATCAAAGACATAGCTTCTAAGGAGATGAAGCTCAGAGGCATTAGGAAAGGAGGCCGGGACATGGTTGATTTGACAAGCATACAAGCAAACTCATGCTTCGTGATAGCCAATGCAGTGGACATCAACTGGTTGTGGCACAAGAGGCCGAGTCATCTCATTTTCAAGACCATCAACCACCTGACAAGGAACGAGCTAGTAGAAGGTCTACCCAAAAGCGGATTCAAGAATGAAGGAATCTACAGAGCATGCCATCTTGGAAAACATACCAAGACGTCCTTTAAGAACAAAACAGTCGTATCAAGCACCTTATCAATGCTAAAATTGCATATTAATTATAGCACAGTGAGCAAATTAATCTATAAAACCACAAGTTTGTCGAACCCATGAAAAAAGTGTAACGATATTATTTCATATATTGGACACAATTTTTCAAATCGTTGTTCGAGCATATCAATTTCAAAAAAAGGTTTTGTTTTTAGGAAATAACTTTTGGAATCAAATCAAATAATTAAAATCACAGATCCTAAGAAATTCAACCAATCTAACTGACATGCATAGGACAACCAATCCAAACCCAATAAATATTCATGGTGGGAAATCTGTAAATTTAAATTATTCCTTGGTTTGGCAATGAAAACCTAGATTACTAGCAAGTGAATTTTACCTTTTGGGTCTCAATTACACAAACTAGTCAACTCGATAAGCATACATATTTAACCCTATAATTGAATCTTCTTTTTACAATATTCATCATCGATGTTTAACTTGCTTGCTAGGTAATAAAAAGAGTGCAAGGAAATAGATCTGGTCCTTAGCGACTCAAAGCAGTTCAGTCTGTAAAGACCGGCCCGCTCTGATACCACTTGTTTGTCCCGAGATCAGAGTATATATAGTGTGCAACGAAAATTTTAAGATCTAAACTTGCACTCACAAACTGGTGGTTCTTGACCAGTTTGTGTTTCTAAAAACATTTTGTCAACGAGCAGAGAGTTTATTGTTCAGTTTGAATATACTTCAACACTAGAATGAGTTCAGTTTTAAAAATCTTGCAGAAATGTTAGAAAGCAGTAAAAAACAAGGAATTTATAGAGGTTTGGAGCCTAAAATCCCATGTCCTTTCTTCAGACCTTGGTCTGGAAATTCACTAAGCTTTGGTTACAGATGGATCTCGCGATCTATTGCGTTGGTGTCTACAAGCCCACTAGCTCACTCGTCCAGGCCTTTGGTCCCTTTGGCTTCAGAGATTTGGAGTGTGGGCACACCATGCAGTCTACTCCTCTAGAGTTAAGAGCTTTATAGTTTCTCCTGAACTAACGAACTGATTGTCTAGATGCCCGTAAGAATCACTGTTGGAGATCTGTAGTGACTGTTGTGTTCTTTTTAGGAGAGAAACAACACCAATAAAATAACTCGAGCTGAGAAGATGCGAGTCTTGTGTTCAATAGATAACACACGAAAGGCTGACAGATAGCCTATATGATAGAAACGGTCTAGTATTTACTTGAGCAAAGTTTTGGAGATTTTTCTCATTTATATTTTTATAACTCTGAATACTTCGTGTATTTATAGACGAAGTATGAGTAATTCAAATTTTAGTCGTTTAGAGATATTTGAGCATCATCCAATCTGATGCGTCTATTTTCTGACGGGAGCAGGGCGCTATTACTGAGGTTCGGCACCTGCTATGTCCTTTTCTGAGACAAGATGTCGACAATCCATTTTTGTGTCAGAACGTCTCTGCCAATCTGAGGAATCTGAATTGGTTAGTGCTTCATCATTATTTAATGAATCTCCATTCTTAAAGACTTATCTTTGGTGTTTCCTCTGACTTGTTCTCTTTGTCTCTTCGTGCGAGTATGATCTGACTTTGTAAACTGGAGGTAATCCAAGCTGGTGTCTTCCGTCAGTTTCTCTGAGACATTAGCTCCAAACTGTTAGCTGGTCTCTCCTTACTCCACACGATCCAAACTGGGGCTTTGTATTTCAACCCTGTTTGTCTTGATCACCTTCTTTAGTTCTGTTACAACTCGATATATCCTAACAGGACTTTACAAATTTATGTAAACTATGCTAATATAGAGACACTCCTAACTTGGTAGTTTCTATACAAGCTTTTGACACATCAAAACAACAAATAAGTAGGAATACTTCCTAACATCCTTCCTCTGAAGCCACAAAATCGAGAGAACAATTGAGGAATGTGGGAGCCACTAACACTAAAACTAATTAATGTCTTTTTTTCATGTTTATCGAGAATTAGGCTCCAGATCTATGAGCAACAATATTTTCTTCTAGACTGTATGGGCATTTGAGTAATTGGACAGACTAAGTTGGAAAAGATTTGTGGGTTTATGTGATAGGGTTCAAGAAATAATGAATTTTGGATATTGGAAGTTTATTTTGCAAGCAAGATTGAGTTTTTCACATTCATGTGTATTTTCATTTTTGTTCTATTTTACTGATTTCTGAAAATCTGAACCACCTATATATCGTGTATTTTTTATTACTCCTATCTGGAGGTAATCAATCGTGTTTATTAAGAACTTTTGAGCACCGACCTAATAGCTGGAATCCCTAAATATTAAAGGTGGGCATTCTATATTAAATTCAAATGCATGTCGTTAGGAATTGTTGTTAGAAATTTCTTCCTTATTATGATGTTTTGATGAGTCAAACATACCACCAGTTAGTGTGTCTCTAGCTAAATTAGTCTAATCTTGTAATGTCTTGCATAAGAATAATCAAATTGTAAATCGGAGTTGATTGCAATCTTTTAGAACTTTGTTGGATGAATTTCATTCACCAGCAAAATAGCTTGTTGGAAGTGTGCTGGCTGAAATGCCTTCACCAGCAAAGGGCCATCACTATATAAAGTTGTTGACAAACACGTCATCACCAGTTGGTGATCTTCTAGCAAGGAGCTTATCAGCAAGTCTCACCAGAAAAGGCCCATATAGCATATAGAGACACAAATAAGCCAAGAAAAAAAGGATACTTTACAAGTCCAGACATTGAGAAAGGAGATTTTAAAGTTTGTGATCCTTAGAACTTGTTCTTCCAATGAATCAACCAATAGACATTCTTCGGACTGGCTAGAAGCAGTTCTGACTAAAGTTGCAAAGTCCACCTGCTCTGATAGTAAGGACACTATATTTTAGGATAAAGTGATACTTCGATTGGTCGGGTTCCTTTTGTCTCACAACGGCTCCAGATTCAAATCTCTCCAAGAGCGCCTATAAATAGAGGCTATAATACATATGGAGAAAGTTACCTATTTCGAATACAGAACTTACATACACATTCTTAAAAGCTATCAATACTTAAGCATTTAAAAGCTTTCTGTGTTCCCCATTGAACACGAGGATCTGTGCTTCTAGCAAGAGCTAATATTCATTTTTCTAGTAAGGAAATATCTTGGAGTTGTCACTTTTTTTAGTGGTAACTATCTCAAGTGTATACCACAAGTTGATGTTCTATCCCACGACCAGCTGGAGGTTAAGTTGTGCACCCACGCTTCAGATCTGAAAAAACAAAGGTGTGTGAAGGACTTGGCGAGTGCGCTTGTGAGCTGGTGGACACGGACATTCACCAGCTATCAAGAGATTGTGCGACACCATGTAATCCAAAGCAGATGTGCCCAATCACCTAAGAAGAGATATGTCAAGCGCCTCCAACGCACATGTTTTGAGTGCAACTCTCCCAATAATCTCAAGTTTGATTGTCCATGCGTTGATAAAGATGAGAGAGAGAGAGAGACGTTTGTCCAAGATCACAGGTTTAAAGGCCGTTGCGAAAGCCATGCTCTTAAGAACAGAACTTCAAGACATTCCTGAATCAAACAACGGTTCTGTATCGTTAGTGGAATAGTCGGAGGAGGAGGCCCTTTTGGCCTTCATGGTAGCAATCAGGGATGATGTTGATGCAGAAGATGATGTTGAGGATAGCCTGCAAGCGCTGACACTTGTTGATGATGAGGTAACTAGTTCTCTAAAAGTTTTTTTTTTTAATTTTTACATGTATCATTGAGGACTCTGAGTCGTATTGCTCTGACTCAGAGGACATTTTCCTCAACTTACATTCAAAAGAATTTTCAAAATTGTATGAGTTAAAAAATATCTTAGCTAGTGAAAACACCTTACTGAAATCATAAGTTTTTATTTTGATAAATGAGATTGAGAAATTGAGGTCTACCTGCAAGGAACTAGCAAAACATAAGGAGGAACACTTTGCTCTTCTTCAAAATTTTAATGTTCTTTAAAGAAGAATGTGACTTTTTAAAGAGCAAAAAACTTAAGCCTGAGCCATAAAAAAGCTCATTCTCAAATAAGTTCAGGAGTATCAAATGAAGTGCTTTTGATCCAGAGAAATCCATCGGATAAATCGGGTCTTGGTTTTGATAAATTTGATTTGAGGAATCATGCATCTTCATCGAGTGTTGTCACTAGCAATAAGAAAATTGTTTATATATGTTAAAGCTAAGTGAAGTGATCACCAAGTTCTGAAGGGTAAAGGGGTAGCAATTAATGTACCAACTTCTGTTGGTAATGCTAAATGTTAGTTCGCCAACAACCCTACGCTGGCCAAGCATCATGATGCGAGGAAGTCAGCAATACCCCGCAAGGTGGTTAATCAACAAGTCCTTGCTAGGAAGAAATTGACCTTTCTCAGATTCTACACACAATTCCCCAGCAACGGCGCCAATTTGATCACTGTAAAATCTACAGATAAATTGCAGATATAGTGACAAATAAAATTTATAACTCAAGTCAAACCCAAGGGAATTGTGTGGTATCTTGTGTACTAATTATGATCCTAAAATTCATTGTTTGAGTAAATAGAAATTCAGGATTTTGGGTTTAAAAGTAAAGAAAACATAACTTGAAATTAAAGGGTTTTGAAAGAGAATTTAAAGAACACAGATTCTAGGGCAAACACTTGTCGCGCCCCCAAACCGGGCCTATGCGACAGTCCCACGTGCGACACAATGCACGCTAAGGGAAGTTGTGGTTTTAAGAAGAAATATTTAATCATGCGGAAGCAAGTAAAGATTCGATTGAAAATGAAATGAGAGAATGAGGTTTAAATAAATTGTTCGCAGCGGAGATTAGAATCAATTAAATGGTTACAAGCATGATGAGGCAATAAGTTAACAAATGCTTGTAAGGAAAAGAGATAAATAGTTCGCAGCGGAAAATGGAGTCAAATAATTTATAGAAGCATGATGGAACTATATTTTAAGTCATGCTTGAAAGAATGCAAAAGGGCATATTTCAATTTAGAATGCAAGTACGAATGAGACTATGTATGAAGACATAGCTCGTCGCTTCGATACCATAACCAACGAATTAAATCATGCTAGGAGAACAAGAACAATTAGCATGCTTTTGGCAAGAATGAACCATAGGAATAATAAGAGGTTTCATGAACTAGCATTGAATCAATCAAACCTTCAAGAATTCGAATCATATCAAGATTTAAAGGAAATGCGAATCAATCATCCAAGTATTTGAAAGCTTAATACAAAATGAGATTGAGAAAGTTTAGATCGTAAATCCAAGTAATCATAGGGGTGCACTACATGCCATTCAAAGATATGATCAAAAGCAAAATGGATTCGAAATATGGTACAAACCGAACAATTAATACAATTAAGAATCATTCCGGTTTCCTCCTTCGATCCCCTCCTCATAACGTCACCTTCACCTTCATCAATCGGTACTTACATGCAGGGAAAACGCACATAGGGGCTAAGTACACGAATGTACCCAGTGGTCACGGTGTCCCGAAAATAAATACATATATATATCATGAAAACACCGCACACTCATGCATAATACAAGTTTTTATTGAAAGCCTCATGTATATGCACAAAACATTTTCCTCACTTGGGAGCTCCCACTCAATTAGGCACCACATAATCATTTTTCCAACATATCAACATTTCATATTTAACATGATCCATATAATCACAAGGGGTAAGATAGGAGTGGCCACTCGCTATCTACCCGGTAAGGTTTAGTCACCCTTACCCAACCGGTAGTCTTATTACTATCCGGGCTAATGTATTAGGCTTACAATACCACGGGGGTAGCCACTTCCCCGATCCAACACATCTCCAAGTATATCATTCATCCACCAATTCATATCATCACAATAATCATACGGTGCCAAAACAATTTTGCGGTGTAACATGCCTTTAAAACAAAGAATCATTTTGGGAAAAGCATTTGGCAAAAATCATTTGATAGGATAAAGTAGTGCCCACCTCAAATGATTCGATGGATCCAATTACTTAGTTCCGCTAGTTGATGCTTCCTTCTTGGAGATTAAAGTACCTAATTAAAGTTTGAATAAATTACTACAATGTCTTTGACTTAAAATAATTATCTAAGTTCTTAAATCAATTAAATTCAATTATTTACCCAATCACAAATTATGCAATTCGAAATTTATAAAGAACAAGATTCAAGGACTTCTAAGTTTTATCTTATTAAACAAGATTTATTAACTTAGTCAATTTATTAAGCTAGTTAACAAGTTCATACCAAATTGCTATATTAGTTACTCCCTCCGTCCCACTTGAATTGTCACACTTACCAAATTGGGCGTCCCAATCAAATTGTCACCTTTCCAAAAATGGCAACTTTTTCACACTCAACAATAAAATATTAACCCCACTAACTCATTCTACACTCACAACTCTTAATTTCCGTGCCGAAAAGAAAGACGACAATTGTAATGGGACGGAGGGAGTATTAATTAAGGATAATGGATTTAGTGATCTAGTTAACAACTTATTATTAATCTAAAGCAATTATTTTTAATTAACTAAGTGAACCATTTATGCATTTAGGTCTTAGAATATTTTAGTGAAATCTTGAAAATTAATCAAATTATTCTAAGTCCAAAATATGAATTATTACCTAGTGAACTAGTTTATTTTCAAGATAACAACAAAAATGATCTAGACATCTAATGAGGCTGATTTTAACTTTATAAAAACAAGATTTTAATGTGCACGTGCTCGAAGTGACGGTTCGTTAAAATGAATTTTCATTTAAAAACGGTGAAGCCTAACATAAGCAATTTCCTAATTAACTTTCAGCATTTTCAGATTTCAGCAATCAATTTCCCGAATTTTTATTAATTAATCTACTTAGTGGAATGACTTGAGTTTTATACATATTACTAATTAACATGTCTAGAGTTCATATTATAAAAATCATATTTTTCCAAAGTGCAGAAATATGTTTTTAAGGCCGTGAAATGTAAACTGCCAGAATCTGCCACACATTATTAAAATGCTTCAAACTCGAGTTTTACAACTCGGATTCAAGAAATTCCAAATTCCACAGATTTCGAACTCGTTTTAGTTTATACAGTTCTAAAATCAACTCAATCCAACCTTCACAGAATCAGCCGTACTCATTTGAATCTCTGTCCAAAACAGGGCATGCTCTCAAATTTCATCAACACATGATTTCTCAACATACATGCCATTATCTCATCCCCAAGCTTCATATATATCATTTTCAGATCCATCTAAGTTTGAATATCATCTTTAAACATAAAAGGTCATGATTCTTAAGCTTGATCAAACATGCAATCATATATATGTGTTCTATGCTCATCAATATTCAACATGTATCAAGCTTAGGCCTAGGCATGTTCATCTAATCCATTTCCCTTAAAATTTTAATTTGTGACTTCTTGATCCTACATGAAATCACATATTCATAACAAGGAAGTCATAGGGAGTGTAGAAATTGTCTACTTGAAGGGAGAAATTTGTAACAATCGTTCTTTCAAATTTTCGAGTTGCTCCCAACGTCGCCTAGCTTAGATCCTTGCATATTCGTACACCTCTCTTCGTGAGGATCACATTTCTCCTACTTGAAGCTTGATTCCACTTCGTGCTTGAGATCAATGTGCTCCGATCATAGGGCTTCTTACGTCATTGCGTAGAGGAGGTTGAGGAGATAAGCTTTATGTAAAAATGGAGGCTCAATAGGTGGGGGAAGGGTGGGATATGGAAGCTTCAAGGGGCTGTTTTTGGAGGTGGTTTAATGGAGTTTAGAGAGAGACATGATGCAGGGAAATATTGGAGAAGATGGAGTGAAATGGTGATGTGATTTTTGGAAAATCAACTAAAATGAATTTGGTTAGTAAAATGGGGGAGGGGATCGATTTTGGTGAGGGAGATATGAGAGGGTGGAGTGTGATATTAGTCTTGCATGCCTTGATTGATAGTGTGTAATGATCACAACCATACTTTCCATGTTTGCCCTCTAATGATTTGAATTTCATTTGGTAACTAATTGCCCTTGTAGGTAAATAGCCAAAGTAGGGGCTAGAACAATCATATCACTACATATATGATGGAATAAATATATCCCATGATCTCTAATTAAATTATACCACTATGGTCTTGCATCCGATAATTAAATAAATGATATGGCAATTTTTCTTTCTCCGAACTCTTGCCTTGGCATTTCGAATCATTTCAATCGGACATCGTATGAATATTTGGGCATAAAATAATAATATGGGTCTTCCCATATTTAATTAAATTATCATCTTTAAAATAGGAATGATATGGCTAATAAAATCGATAAGTAGAGAATTAATTATTCCAACAACTCGATCATATGTCCATTGGTTCGCGATTAAAATCGATCATCATCTCGTGTATATATATATATGTGTGTGTCGAAAATAGTGGGCATCCCATTTAATGGAATTAAACTCCGGAATTTGCCTCGGAGGTGATATCGATATAATATAAATATTTTCCGGACTAAAATTCTCATCTCGATATTTATCTCGATAATTATGAATTAAATAAGGAGATATACATGGACTTGCTAAATTAATTAGTTGAGCTATTTTACTTATTCTCATGTGGGCTCCTATTTAATTTGGCACAACACATTAAATAAATAGAGTCCTCTTAGCCCAATTATCCAATTAAATAAAAAGGCTGGGCTTAAATAATTAACTTGGCTCAATCGCGTCGCTACGGCAATAATAAATATTACCGAGTCAAATAAATTATTCCGATCGTCATCCGTAATTTATTTATCGAATTTCACTATTCATCCTCGAGGCTATAATTCGGATATCATAGAGAAGTCGCTTGATAATTTTAATAATATAACGGTGGTAGCAACATTTGCTTCTTAATTTATTAAATAAAAGGTTGGAAAATACGGGGCGTTACATCCTACCCACCTTACAAAAATTTTCATCCTCGAAAATTGAAAGTCTACGGAAATAGCTTGGGGTAGTTCTCTTTCATCTTCTCTTCGAGTTCCCACGTAGCTTCTTCAACATCGTGATGTTTCCACAGTACTTTCACTATCGGTATATTCTTCGTGCGGAGCTCTTGAGTTTTTCTATCGAGGATTGCTACTGGCATCTCACGATAATGGAGGTCCGGTTGTACATTCACCTCACGATGATGGATAACATGTCTAGGGTCGTAGACATATTTGCGGAGTTGAGATACGTGAAACACGTTGTGAATGTCTCCCATATTTGGTGGCAGGGCCAATCGGTAAGCTACCGGGCCCACTTCCTCAAGGATCTCAAACAAACCTACATATCTTGGCTTCAATTTCCCGTGCATCCCAAAGCGAGTCACTCCTTTTGAGGGTGATATCTTCAAGAAGACCTTATCCCCTATTTCGAATTTCAATTCACTGCGGCGGGTGTCGGCATACGACTTTTGTCGGTCTTGCGCTTCCTTGATCCTTTGTTTGATCTGACGGACCGATTTAATCATATCTTCTACCGCTTGAGGGCCAAGTGCCTTCCTCTCGCCTACCTCGTCCCAGTAGAGAGGTGACTTGCACTTTCTGCCGTATAGTGCTTCGAACGGTGCCATCTTGATGGTCGACTGATAACTGTTGTTGTAAGCAAACTCAATTAGTGGTAGAACTCGCTCCCAATTAGCTCCTTGATCGAGTACAACTGCTCTCAACATGTCTTCTAGGACTTGAATCGTCCTTTCGGATTGTCCATCTGATTGAGGATGATAAGCAGTGCTGAAATTTAGTTGAGTTCCTAGTTCTCTTTGCAAGCTCATCCAAAATCTGGAAGTGAATTTGGCATCTCTGTCGGAGGTGATGGAGTTTGGTAACCCATGCAGTCGGATTACTTCTTGCACGTAGATCTGTGCTAGCTTTTTGGCTCCAAAAGTTATCTGAACTGGTAAGAAGTGAGCGCTCTTGGTCAGTCGATCGACAATTACCCATATGCTCGTATTCTTTTTCTGTGTCTCTGGCAGACCGGTTACAAAATCCATAGCTATGTGCTCCCACTTCCACTCAGGTATTTCTAACGGTTGCAATTTACCGTACAAGCGTTGATGTAGCATTTTGACTTGTTGGCAAATCAGACAACTCTCCACATACTCGGATATATCTTTCTTCATACCTTCCCACCAAAATGATTGCTTCAAAATCTTGATACATTTTGGTTCCTCCGGGGTGAGCGGTATACGGAGTGTCATGCGCCTCCTTCATAATCTCTTTTCTTAGACCCTCGTCTTCGGGTATGCAAATTCTTCCTTTGAACAGTAAGGCATTATCTGGTGCCTCAGTGAAGTCTCCCTCTTGACCTTGTCGAACTTTTACTCGGATCTTTTCTAACAATTTGCTCTGCCTTTGTAAGTCAATGATTCGTTGTCTCAGTTCGGGGATTACTACCATGGCGGCTAGACTTCCACCTTCTTCCTTTGAACTCGGTACAATGACTTCAAGTCTGAGTTTTTCGAATTCTCTGATCAAGCCCTCAGATGCAGTCAAATAAGCTGCGCTCGCATAGCCTTTTCGGCTTAGGGCATCGGCAACTTTGTTAGCTTTTTCGGGATGGTAGTTGATGGTCACGTCGTAATCCTTGACTAACTCTAACCATCATCGTTGCCTCATGTTTAGCTCCTTCTGCTCGAAGAAGTATTTCAAGCTCTTATGGTCTGTGAATATTTCACATTTAACACCATATAAATGGTGTCTCCATATCTTAAGTGCGTGTACCACATCGGCTAGTTCTAGATCGTGCGTCGGATAATTTAGCTCGTGTGGTCTTAATTGTCGGGAAGCATATGCTATCACTTTCCCACCTTACATTAGCACACATCCCAATCTATTCTTTGACGCATCGGTGTAGACCTCGAAGTCTTTTCCATCCTCAGGTACAACTAGTATGGGTGCAGTGGTCAGTAGCTCCTTCAACTTTTGGAAACTCTTCTCACAAGCTTCCGACCATTCATACTTTTCACCTTTCCTTAGTAGTTGCGTCATTGGCCTCGCTATCTTCGAGAATCCTTCTATGAAATGTCGGTAGTAGCCTGCCAAGCCTAGAAAACACCGGATTTTGTTCGGATTCTTCGGTGATTTCCATTCTTGTATTGCTTGGATTTTGTTAGGGTCGACCTTTATCCCTTCGGCAGATATGACGTGCCCTAAGAACATAACTTCTTTGAGCCAAAATGCACACTTGCTATACTTTGCGTACAACTTTTCGGCTCTTAGTATCTCTAGGACGATCCGAAGATGTTCTTGATGCTCTTCCTTCCCCTTAGAGTAGATCAAGATGTCATCAATAAACACTACGACAAATTTGTTGAGATATTGGTGGAAAACTCAATTCATCAAGTCCGTAAATACCGCAGGGGCATTTGTCAACCCAAACGGCATCATTGTGAACTCATAGTGTCCATATCTCGTACGGAAAGCGGTTTTTGGAACGTCTTCTGCTCGAACCTTTAACTGATGATAACCGGATTTGAGATCAATTTTCGAGAAGACTCCAGCTCCCTTGAGTTGATCGAATAGGTCATCTATTCTAGGTAGGGGATACTTGTTTTTCAGTGTCAGTTTGTTCAACTCTCTGTAGTCGATGCACATTCTTAGTGATCCATCTTTCTTCTTGACGAATAGCACCGGGGCTCTCCAGGGTGAAACACTGGGTCTTATAAATCCAAGATCTAAGAGTTCTTGCAGTTGAGCCTTCAACTCTTGTAGTTCTTTCGGTGCCATTCTATATGGTGCTTTCGACACTGGTGCTGCTCCGGGTTCTAATTCGATCGTGAACTTTAACTGACGGTCCGATGGTAATCCAGGTAGTTCTTCGGGAAATACATCCTCGTATTCTCGAACTATGGGGACATCTTGTATCTCTTTCTTCTTGCTTTCGTCTCCATCGAGCCAAACAAGGTAAGCTTGGCTTCCTTCCTTATTCAGTTCTCTCATTGCGCATAGTGCCGACACAACGGGTACTCTTCGCCTCTTGCTAAAACCATAGAAGTTGATGATCTTCCCGGTGGAGTCTGTGAACGAAACCTTCCTCTCCTTGCAATCGATTATCGCTTTGTTTTTGGTTAGCCAATCCATACCCATAATAATATCGATGTCGGCCATGTCCATAACGTTGAGGTTTTCGATTGAGATATGGTCGTTTCCTAGTTCAACTGCTACATTTGGACAACATTGGTCTATGGGTACTGTTTCTCCTGTAGGTGTCACTACGTCTAAGGCTTTCTCTTTCCTTATAGTTTTCAGTTCAAGTAGATCTACACATGCTTTTGAGATGAAAGAATGCGAGGCTCCGATATCAAATAATATAATGATAGGCATACTTGAAATCTGGCAGATACCTGTGAGGTTCTCGGCATCCTTTTCTGCATCGTCTCCCTGAGTCAAGCAAAAGGCTCTCCCTTGACGGTTGGCCTGTGGTGGTAGTTGTGGCGCCTGGTTCCTGTTCTGATTCTGTGGAGGTGCATTTCTTCTAGGTGGCTGCGCCCTATTCTGTCCTGCTCCAATCGGCGGAGGGTTCCGATTATAGTTATTGTGTCCATTGTTCGGACACCTTGCAGCAAAATGTCCAACTCTCCCACATTGGTAGCAAACGTTATTCCTGGCCATGCATTCTCGACCTAGGTGGTCTCTCCCACAACGATTGCAGTTGCTTCTGATAGGGGCAGGAGCACGGTTAGTCTGGGGTGCTCTCTGGAAGTGTTGGTTCCCAGATTGGAACCTCTGGTTTCCTTGCCAAGGCCTCTTATGTGCTTGGTGGTTATGTCGGAAACCTTGACGTGAAGGGTGTTCAAACCTCCTCTTGTTATCATGTCGAGGTGGTTGACTGGGAGATGCCTGCACCGATGTATTTTTAGGCAAGGTTGCCTCTATTGCCATTGCCCTCCTCAGTGCGGACTTGTATGTCAGTCCCTCCAAGCAAGCTAGTGCAGTCTGAATTTCCCTTCTCAGTCCGGATCGGAACCTTTTCAATTTCTTGTTATCCGTATCGATATGTTCCGATGCATATCGCGACAGTGCGCAGAACTTACAGTCGTACTCTTGTACGGTGTCCCTTCCTTGCTTCAGATTCATGAATTCTTCTTCCTTGCTCAGTTGGTACGTTTCAGGGACGTACCTCTCATATAGTTCGGCTTTGAATTCTTCCCAAGTAACAGTAGCAGCCTCCTCGTCAGTGAGGGTGCTCAGATGGCTCTCCCACCAATAATCTGCTTCGCATTGTAGTTGATAAGGCATACAGATCATTTTCTCCTCTTCGGTGCATTGGAGGTAGCGAAAAATTCATTCCATGCCCCGCACCCAGATGGCGGCTTTCTCGGGGCTTCCAGTGCCGTCATAAGTAGGCGGTTTTTGTTCAGAAAATATTTCCCCAATCTTTCGAGGAGGAGGAGGAGGAGGTGATGCCTCTTGTTCTCTTTCCCCCTGCTCCTCGCTTTCCTCATCCTCTTCCTCATGGATTTCATGAAGATTTCTCATACGGGGTCGGCCTCTTGGCAGCATTCTATGAAATAGGCACAATAAATGTCAAACGCAGTTGAATAACGGATTAGTTTGCAAAAATAAACATTCTTATACAATTACTCCCTTGATCATCAATCATGGTTACAATCAATCATGTGGTATTATCATGCTATAGCGTATCTCGCTATTCATTTCAATTCTAAAAATTTACAACATTATGCATGCCCGGCTATCATTCGTTTTCCACTTCGCATTTCGATAAATCACCTTGATGAAATAAGATTAACTAATACAATAAATATATTTTCGTACGCCTCCAAGCTTGCTATCACTCCCTCTTTTTTTTTTCGGAATTACGACTTGATGCATAGTTCGATCCGCTAGACTTGATTCGGAGGTTTTCCCCATACTATGATTTGCAAAATATCATATAATTAGTTGTTGTTCACTGTTGAGTCTTGTTGTGCATGTTTACAGAAACTATTTTTATCTTCGATTCCTTTATAGGTCGTGCCGCGGCCTGTGGTCCTGCCAATGGTGAGTCTGCGGCATTTTGCCTTGTTTTCAGGTGTCTGTCGTTGCCCGCGGTTGGAGACCGCGGCATTTGGCCGTGTTTCCGGGCCTCTGTCGTTGCCCGCGGTTGGGGACCGCGGCAATTGGCCTATGTTTTGGGTCTCTGTCGTTGCCCGCGGCGGCAGCCCGCGGTGAAGGATTTTCGGCCTGTCGTCGCCCGCGGTGGATGACCGCGGCTGCAGGCTGAGAAATGGCTAGCGAGGCACGGTCCGCGGCCTCACCCACGGCCTGACCGCGGCGATTTGCCTTGTTTCCGAGCCTCTGTCGTTGCACGCGGCGATGGCTCGGTTTGTTGTGTCTCCCGCATCCCGTGGCCTCCAAAATTAGCAAATTCTTGCCATTTTCATGTATCGACTTTCTCGTACTTGAAGTTGCTCTTATTTGTTTCTTAAATTCTTAAGTTTATAATATAATGGTCGTATATATATTCGAACTCCAACTATTATAATGTAACCCGCTACATAACTCATTCATTTGAGAATATATAATCAATCTTTTCCCCCAAAACTTTCTTCATTCACACCATGAGTACATGGATAATTTGGAGCTCAACATCGATTAAAATTTTGATTTTTTTCCATTACTTCACGACAAAAATTGGATTCCCTTTTGGGAACCGATCGACAATGTTTAATCATTCACGTTTACATTTTTAATACTTCTAAAATATGGAATAATACTAAGTTAGGATTGCTACGCTAATCCTAGGTCAAAAGGTGAATCGCTTCTTTTTCTTCACGGATGGAATACTTCATCGTTATCATCCCATGCCGGTAAATGAGCTGCGGCGTCTTGATCAAATTGATATTGCACCTCGTTGATTAAGTTCCAATCCTCATAATCGTGAGCCTCATGACCTACCACTCCTAGCTCGGGTTCGGCTAGACCTCCATTCAAGTTTCCTTCGTTGTTTCCCGGTGGTGCATCGTTCATGGCTAGAAGGGCCTCATCGTTCTCCTCCCATTCGTTTAAGTTTCCCATCTCATCCCACATCATGGGGTCGTCGTCGAGTCCTAGTTGTCCTTGATCGTCTTCTTCGCCTTCATCTTCCTCCGGGTTCTCTTCTGGGTCTTCTTCTTCTTCGGGGTCTTCTTCGTCTTCGTTGGTGGCTTCCATCGCTTCATCTTGAGCCGGTGGTTGGTGTGGGTCCTCCGCTTGATCCATCTCTTGGATGTTGACCTTGTAGACTCTTGGGACTCCCCTTCCTCGAACTCCATCCATGACATAATCGACTACGCTCTCTTCATATCCGGGAGGCATTCTAGGTCTCGGGCCATAGGGTCCAATTGGTGGTTCACCCACCTCGTCGTCTTGGGTCCAAAGTCGCTCCATGAATCCATCGGCATCGGCGAACACAAGGTTTTGCTCCACAAGTACTCGTAGGAAATCGTTGATCCCGTATTCCTCCACGGAAACCCAATCGTTGCAAAATTGGTTGACTAGTGAGTGAACGTTTGGTTCGTTGGCGTAGTTCACATTCAATCATGCTTTCCTAATTCATGCTTTGTATTTCACAATCATAATAGAATTTCAACTCAACAACTTTTGAAACTCATGCTTTCATAAAATCTTTTGATTTTCAAAAATAGGCTCCCAAGTGGTATTTTAAACCGTAAATCATACTCCTTCAAAACAATATCAAGCTTCTATTAAACCTTTATGCTCAATGTTTTAAAAAGTTTTAAGCCCATAAAAGCGTACCTCGATGTTTGATGACGGTGTGGCGCGTTATGGAGAGGGATCGAGCTTTAACAACGGTCACAATTTCCGAACCAACAAAGAACGCAAAATGATTCCAAATTCTCATATAATCCAAATAATACAATTGATGGCATGTTTTCAAGAACATAGGAAGAACATAGGTTTCAAGTTTTGCACAAGAAAGAATTAGGCTCAAATTTGCTATCTCTTTAAATCAAAGCATGGATTCAATGGAAATCAAGGTAAGAGATAGATTCAAAGAAAATCATGTCAAGAGATTTATAAGCATAGAGAAATTCTAGAAGTTTCAAAAAGGATCCAAAGAAGAATCAAGTCGAACGCGAGATGAGCATAGATAAAACATAGAAATTCTACAAGGAATCCAAACAATTATTTCAAGAAGATGAGCATAAGGAATTTAGGGAATTTCACAAGGAATTCAAACAATTATTTCAAGAAAGCAAGCATGAAAAAGTGATGGAAATTTCAAAGGAGTTCAAACAAGTGTTTCAAGAAGGCATGCATGCTCATACTAAACAAATATCCAATCAAGGTTAGAAATGAATAAATCATGGAATTCAAATAAGCATGCATTAAAATGGAAACCTCGAATCTAAGAGGTCAAGGTATCGAGCCAAATAAAATCCTACGTTCTGATACCACCTTCTGTCGCACCCCCAAACCGGGCCTATGCGACAGTCCCACGTGCGACACAATGCACGCTAAGGGAAGTTGTGGTTTTAAGAAGAAATATTTAATCATGCGGAAGCAAGTAAAGATTCGATCGAAAATGAAATGAGAGAATGAGGTTTAAATAAATTGTTCGCAGCGGAGATTAGAATCAATTAAATGGTTACAAGCATGATGAGGCAATAAGTTAACAAATGCTTGTAAGGAAAAGAGATAAATAGTTCGCAGCGGAAAATGGAGTCAAATAATTTATAGAAGCATGATGGAACTATATTTTAAGTCATGCTTGAAAGAATGCAAAAGGGCATATTTCAATTTAGAATGCAAGTACGAATGAGACTATGTATGAAGACATAGCTCGTCGCTTCGATACCATAACCAACGAATTAAATCATGCTAGGAGAACAAGAACAATTAGCATGCTTTTGGCAAGAATGAACCATAGGAATAATAAGAGGTTTCATGAACTAGCATTGAATCAATCAAACCTTCAAGAATTCGAATCATATCAAGATTTAAAGGAAATGCGAATCAATCATCCAAGTATTTGAAAGCTTAATACAAAATGAGATTGAGAAAGTTTAGATCGTAAATCCCAGTAATCATAGGGGTGCACTACATGCCATTCAAAGATATGATCAAAAGCAAAATGGATTCGAAATGTGGTACAAACCGAACAATTAATACAATTAAGAATCATTCCGGTTTCCTCCTTTGATCCCCTCCTCATAACGTCACCTTCACCTTCATCAATCGGTACCTACATGCAGGGAAAATGCACATAGGGGCTAAGTACACGAATGTACCCAGTGGTCACGGTGTCCCGAAAACAAATACATATATATATATATATCATGAAAACACCGCACACTCATGCATAATACAAGTTTTTATTGAAAGCCTCATGTATATGCACAAAACATTTTCCTCACTTGGGAGCTCCCACTCAATTAGGCACCACATAATCATTTTTCCAACATATCAACATTTCATATTTAACATGATCCATATAATCACAAGGGGTAAGATAGGAGTGGCCACTCGCTATCTACCCGGTAAGGTTTAGTCACCCTTACCCAACCGGTAGTCTTATTACTATCCGGGCTAATGCATTAGGCTTACAATACCACGGGGGTAGCCACTTCCCCGATCCAACACATCTCCAAGTATATCATTCATCCACCAATTCATATCATCACAATAATCATACGGTGCCAAAACAATTTTGCGGTGTAACATGCCTTTAAAACAAAGAATCATTTTGGGAAAAGCATTTGACAAAAATCATTTGATAGGATAAAGTAGTGCCCACCTCAAATGATTCGATGGATCCAATTACTTAGTTCCGCTAGTTGATGCTTCCTTCTTGGAGATTAAAGTACCTAATTAAAGTTTGAATAAATTACTACAATGTCTTTGACTTAAAATAATTATCTAAGTTCTTAAATCAATTAAATTCAATTATTTACCCAATTACAAATTATGCAATTCGAAATTTATAAAGAACAAGATTCAAGGACTTCTAAGTTTTATCTTATTAAACAAGATTTATTAACTTAGTCAATTTATTAAGCTAGTTAACAAGTTCATACCAAATTGCTATATTAGTTATTAATTAAGGATAATGGATTTAGTGATCTAGTTAACAACTTATTATTAATCTAAAGCAATTATTTTTAATTAACTAAGTGAACCATTTATGCATTTAGGCCTTAGAATATTTTAGTGAAATCTTGAAAATTAATCAAATTATTCTAAGTCCAAAATATGAGTTATTACCTAGTGAACTAGTTCATTTTCAAGATAACAACAAAAATGATCTAGACATCTAATGAGGCTGATTTTAACTTTATAAAAACAAGATTTTAATGTGCACGTGCTCGAAGTGACGGTTCGTTAAAACGAATTTTCATTTAAAAACGGTGAAGCCTAACATAAGCAATTTCCTAATTAACTTTCAGCATTTTCAGATTTCAGCAATCAATTTCCCGAATTTTTTTTAATTAATATACTTGGTGGAATGACTTGATTTTTATACATATTACTAATTAACATGTCTAGAGTTCATATTATAAAAATCATATTTTTCCAAAGTGCAGAAATATGTTTTTAAGGCCGTGAAATTTAAACTGCCAGAATCTGCCACACATTATTAAAATGCTTCAAACTCGAGTTTTACAATTGGATTCAAGAAATTCCAAATTCCACAGATTTCTAACTTGTTCTAGTTTATACAGTTCTAAAATAAACTCAATCCAACCATCACAGAATCAGCCGTACTCATTTTAATCTCTGTCCAAAACAGGGCATGCTCTCAAATTTTGATCAACACATTATTTCTCAACATACATGCCATTATCTCATCCCCAAGCTTCATATATATCATTTTCAGATCCATCTAAGTTTGAATATCATCTTTAAACATAAAAGGTCATGATTCTTAAGCTTGATCAAACATGCAATCATATATATGTGTTCTATGCTCATCAATATGCAACATATATCAAGCTTAGGCCTAGGCATGTTCATCTAATCCATTTCCCTTAAAAATTTAATTTGTGACTTCTTGATCCTACATGCAATCACATATTCATAAAAAGGAAGTCATAGGGAGTGTAGAAATTGTCTACTTGAAGGGAGAAATTTGTAACAATCGTTCTTTCAAATTTTCGAGTTGCTCCCAACGTCGCCTAGCTTAGATCCTTGCATATTCGTACTCCTCTCTTCGTGAGGATCACGTTTCTCCTACTTGAAGCTTGATTCCACTTCGTGCTTGAGATCTATGTGCTCCGATCATAGGGCTTCTTACGTCATTGCGTAGAGGAGGTTGAGGAGATAAGCTTTATGTATGTGATTTTTGGAAAATCAACTAAAATGAATTTGGTTAGTAAAATGGGGGAGGGGATCGATTTTGGTGAGGGAGATATGAGAGGGTGGAGTGTGATATTAGTCTTGCATGCCTTGATTGATAGTGTGTAATGATCACAACCATACTTTCCATGTTTGCCCTCTAATGATTTGAATTTCATTTGGTAACTAATTGCCCTTGTAGGTAAATAGCCAAAGTAGGGGCTAGAACAATCATATCACTACATATATGATGGAATAAATATATCCCATGATCACTAATTAAATTATACCACTATGGTCTTGCATCCGATAATTAAATAAATGATATGGCAATTTTTCTTTCTCCGAATTCTTGCCTTGGCATTTCGAATCATCTCAATCGGACATCGTATGAATATTTGGGCATAAAATAATAATATGGGTCTTCCCATATTTAATTAAATTCTCATCTTTAAAATAGGAATAATATGGCTAATAAAATCGATAAGTAGAGAATTAATTATTCCAACAACTCGATCATATGTCCATTGGTTCGCGATTAAAATCGATCATCATCTCGTGTATATATATATGTGTGTGTCGAAAATAGTGGGCATCCCATTTAATGGAATTAAACTCCGGAATTTGCCTCGGAGGTGATATCGATATAATATAAATAATTTCCGGACTAAAATTCTCATCTCGATATTTATCTCGATAATTATGAATTAAATAAGGAGATATACATGGACTTGCTAAATTAATTAGTTGAGCTATTTTACTTATTCTCATGTGGGCTCCTATTTAATTTGGCACAACACATTAAATAAATAGAGTCCTCTTAGCCCAATTATCCAATTAAATAAAAAGGCTGGGCTTAAATAATTAACTTGGCCCAATCGCGTCGCTACGGCAATAATAAATATTACCGAGTCAAATAAATTATTCCGATCGTCATCCGTAATTTATTTATCGAATTTCACTATTCATCCTCGAGGCTATAATTCGGATATCGTAGAGAAGTCGCTTGATAATTTTAATAATATAACGGTGGTAGCGACATTTGCTTCGTAATTTATTAAATAAAAAGGTTGGAAAATACGGGGCGTTACATCCTACCCACCTTACAAAAATTTTCGTCCTCGAAAATTGAAAGTCTACGGAAATAGCTTGGGGTATTTCTCTTTCATCTTCTCTTCGAGTTCCCACGTAGCTTCTTCAACATCGTGATGTTTCCACAGTACTTTCACTATCGGTATATTCTTCGTGCGGAGCTCTTGAGTTTTTCTATCGAGGATTGCTACTGGCATCTCACGGTAATGGAGGTCCGGTTGTACATTCACCTCACGATGATGGATAACATGTCTAGGGTCGTAGACATATTTCCGGAGTTGAGATACGTGAAACACGTTGTGAATGTCTCCCATGTTTGGTGGCAGGGCCAATCGGTAAGCTACCCACTTCCTCAAGGATCTCGAACGAACCTACATATCTTGGCTTCAATTTCCCGTGCATCCCAAAGCGAGTCACTCCTTTTGAGGGTGATATCTTCAAGAAGACCTTATCCCCTATTTCGAATTTCAATTCACTGCGGCGGGTGTCGGCATACGACTTTTGTCGGTCTTGCGCTTCCTTGATCCTTTGTTTGATCTGACGGACCGATTTAATCATATCTTCTACCGCTTGAAGAGATCTGAAATTAAATTGAAATGGGCTTCTTATAATCCAAAGAAAATTAAAAAATATGAATAAGGAGTTCAACGATCAATTGTGTCCCCTAACAAATGAAGAAAGAAAAGAGTGTAAAATATAGAAAACGGAGTATTATTTATTTCAATATTTCTATTCTAAATTACACTGCAACTGTAAGTGAGCTCATACAACATTTATATACAAGAAAAGTAATGCAGTTAGGTCATCACTACGTATGCTAATTGCTCAACTACGTTTAGTTGTAACAAACTTGATTCAAATAGAATAATCTTTGCTTGGGGCTTCAGAAATAGTACGGTTTTGAATCTGAAAATTAACGGAAATCCACACATCAACAACGCCATTGTCTACGTCTTTTCTTACATTTCAGACACATATTATGAATTTATGATGTTAGAATAAATGCTTTCTTCTTCGCCACACCAACACCAAGCCCAACATGTATATTTAAACCTCCCAATTTCCACCCTCAGTTTTACAACACAAACTCCTGTAGTGTTACCTTTTCCAGGTATTCTATTGCATTTTCTCCCATTTTTATCATAGTTTGCATGCAAACTTTTTATCACCTTTCACCCTTTTTATTTCGTCTGTGAAGATATTCACATGATAGTAATAGATTCTAGGAATGGAAGTTTGTCGGTGGCGAACGCAAAAGTTGAGGGTAGTAGCTAGGGGTTAATTACAAATCTAATGCTCCTGTTAAAAACTTTTTAGGTTGATCATGCGGTTCGATTAATATGGTTGTCACTGCATCTTTCATTTATAAAAACAAGGTGTTAACAAATTCAAATGATTGAATAGGTAAAAACAAGATGCTGCAATACTCAAGGGGAGCGAAGGAAAGAGAAGACAACTCATACAGAGAAGGTGGTGGTGGAGACACCATAGCCAAAAGATGGAAGATTCTGAGTGGCTCAAACCATTGGGATGGTCTGTTGGATCCTCTGGATCTTGATCTTCGTCGCTACATAATCCACTACGGGGAGATGGCGCAGGCGACCTACGACACATTCAACTCCGAGAAAGCATCAAAGTATGCAGGGAGCAGCAAATATGCAAAGGACAACCTCTTCTCTAGGGTTGGTTTGGACAAGGGCAATCCATTCAAGTACCGCGTCACCCAATACTTCTATGCGACTTCATCGATTAAACTCCCCGACGCCTTCATCATCAAGTCGCTGTCGAGAGAAGCGTGGTGCAAGGAATCAAACTGGATAGGGTATGCAGCTGTGGCAACTGATGAAGGGAAGGCTGCATTAGGAAGGAGGGATATCTTGATCGCGTGGAGAGGCACAGTCACGCCTCTGGAATGGGGTACTGATTTCAAGTTTGTAACGGTTCCAGCACCAGATATCTTCCGAGGAAGCAGTGAGCCTAGGGTGCATCTTGGTTGGTATTCAATCTACACGTCTAATGATCCAAAATCTCCTTTTAATAAGCTAAGTGCAAGGAACCAGGTAAAGATTCTTGCATATGTGCATATTTTGATGTTGCTTTCAGACAAGAACTTCGTATTCTGACATGCAGAATGAATGTCTGTGATCAGGTTCTGACTGAGGTCAGTAGACTGGTAGAACAATACAAGAATGAGGAGATAAGCTTAACTATCACTGGACACAGTTTAGGAGCTGCAGTTTCTACTTTGAATGCAGTAGATATTGTTTTAAATGGATACAACAAGCCTAGGGGCATGCCCCAAATGGCATGTCCTGTTACAGCCTTTGCCTTCGCCAGCCCTCACGTAGGGGACGAAAACTTCAGGAAAGTTTTCTCCAGCTTGGAAAATCTTCATGTTTTGAGAGTGAGGAATGCATTTGATGTTGTCCCAAAATACCCAATCATAGGGTATGCGGAGGTGGGGGAAGAGCTGGCCATCGACACGACTAAGTCGAACTACTTGAAGAGTCCCGGGAATCTGAAAACTTGGCATAACATGGAGGGGTATTTGCATGGAGTTGCAGGGACACAAGGGAGCAAAGGGGGATTCAAACTGGAAGTTAAAAGGGATATTGCTTTGGTTAATAAGAAAGTGGATTCTTTGAAAGATGAAAATGGTATTCCTGCTTCATGGTGGTGTGACAGAAACTTAGGCATGGTGCAGTTGGAAGATGGTTCTTGGGAATTGAGGGATCATGAGGGAGATGATTCTTGAGCCAAGGTGAGATTGCTAAATCCACATATCAATTATGTTGGAGGATTTAACCTCAAGATCTTGCAGCCTAATTAGTATTTCATCTCGTATTATATTTCACCAATAAATCACCATGAAACGATGTGTAGTTTTCATGTATGTATTAATAAAATGCACCAAATATTGAGGGAAGGCTGTAAGCAACTGCAGGTATGAATATGGATTGCAAGAAAGGAGTACCTCTCTGGCAACACTTGTAGTAATATTTCTTGCAGACAGTAAATTGCAACAAATCTTTCACTAACTATTACTATAGGAGTAGTGGAAACAAATTTGAATATGTTATCAACTGAATTATTACATTTCCAGCAGCAGGAAAATCGTAAAAGGATGAAGAATATGATAGTCAGTCTGAAGAAACTCAGAATTTATTTAAAAACTTGGTGCTAATTTTTTTAGCCCAATGCACCCTCCTGAAGAATTGAAGATTGATAGTAGAAAGTAGTAATTAGCAGTTGATAGTGTAGAAAAACATCATCGAGAAGAGTATGGAGGTCAAGATTTCTTTTCAATGGTGTAGACTGTAGAGCAGTAAAATCTCAACAAGGAACTATATAGCTAAGAAGCTTTCATGTACCTTAATGTTCACATATTTAAGAAGATAACAGTCAATGACACGAGCCCATAATTAATATGCACAAATCAAGTTTACTTCAGTTGAATAAACAGAAATTAACACAATAAATAGAAGCAATTACAATTTGATCCTCACACAGTGTGCACTTTTATTTTAATAGAAATAGTTCTAATAATACATGAGCAAATTATAAGGAAATTAGAAGTGCATAATACAATCTTAGAATTAATCTATATATTTTAGAGAAATATGCATAAAACAATTAGATTAATTTTTCCTTAATTATCATTTATTTTCTTATAGTTTTTCGTTATATGAATTAGATTAATTCTCTTTAATTATTATTTCATATAATAAATTAAGTGAGGAATTATAATTTTCCAAAGAATAAATGCTTTGGTGATTATTTTAATATAAATAATTATAAGTATATCACACAAGCAATTATAAGAAAATTAGTGGTACACAATACAATCTTAGAATTAACAATACTCCCTCCGTCCCGCAGGAATAGTCTCATTTTTCATTTTTGTTTGTTTTATAAAATAGTCTTATTTTTCTATAATGATAAATTTTTTCACACTCGCCAATAAAATATTAATTCCACTACACTCACAACCCTTAATTCCCCTGCCGAAAATAAATGGAACTACACTAATGAGACAGAGGGAGTATATTTTTAGGAAAATATTCATAAATCAATTAAATTGATTTTTCTTAATTATCATATTTCTATAAGGGTAAATAGGAAAAAATACCCTAAACTATTAACGTTTTTGGGAAAATACCCCAATCTATTTTCATCTGTTAAAAATACCCCAATCTTTACTTCTTTTTATGAATAATACCCTAATCTATTGAATTTATTAGAAAATACCCCAATGTATTATTATTAGTTTAAAATACCTCAATTTTTAATTTCATTTATGAATTATACCAAAACTATAAATATTATTAGCTCACACAAAGATGACAAAACAACTATCTTCGTTAATGTTAAATTAAAAGGATTAAACAATCAATATTTGCTATATATTCAAATGTATTTATCTTCTGAAAATAATTTAAAACTCCATTGTTTTGTTTAGTTTTAAACCTCCAATTCAAACGGAGGCGCATACATTTCGATACAAGATCACACGTCAAAACAGATATTAAGAGAAAAAAAAAGGAATTCAAGCAATATGCACAAAAGTTAGACATTATACCAACTGAAGGAAACAAAAATTAAAGAACAGATCATGAAGATATTTTTTAGAAGATAAATGCATTTGAGTATATAGCAAATATTCATTATTTAGTATATTAAATTTAATACAAATGAACATAGTTGGTTTGACCGCCATCTTTGTGTGAGCCAATATTTTTTCTTGTTTCGGTATAATTCATAAATAAAATTAAAGATTAAGGTATTTTTAACTAATAATAATAGATTGGGGTATTTTTCCAAAAATATTAATAGATTAGGGTATTATTCATAAATAAAAGTAAAGACTGGGGTATTTTTAACTGATAAAAATAAATTGAGGTATTTTTCCGAAAACTTCAATAGTTTAGGGTATTTTCCCCTATTAACCCTTTCTATAATATAAGTGGAAATTATAATTAATTTTCAATAAAAATAAAATATATATCAAAATCATTATATGTATCAGATTGTCATATCCAAAATAAAATTGCATATATTTAAAAAACCAACGTTGAGGCAAAAGTCTTAGAAAAATACTTGAATATACCCAAGAGTCCAGTACATCACAACTCTAATAGGAGTTTGAAAATGGGTGACCGATCCATTTCGAAACAAGACACAAACTCAAACACCTAAGATTCTCTTCACCTAACACACGCAGCAAAGAGAAGCTTAGGGAAAATTAAATAGTATTCAACTCCATATGAGATACAACAATTTCTATAGGAAAAATAGAATACAACACTTTGAAAAAATCTTTTATAATCCGCCGAACCACCAAGTTAACCAAGGGATTTCTTTATAAAAAATGCACCGATTCCTTGCCATCCAAATGTGGTTGCAAGTCGCAGCAAATGCCAACAACTTAGCATTTTATTACCTTCAATTTTGTGCACTCCCTAATTAATGCACCATTTCAGCGAGCATTCAAGAGAAGTAGGTCGATGCTAGAACCCCAGCCAATCTCATATAATTCCCCAAACTCGTCCTACAAAAGAGCATTCAAAGTAGAGATGAGAATTTGTTTCATTCGATTATTTACACAACACACACTCCAAGGTCACATCATCGCCTAGGAAGTGCATTCGCTCCCTAGTTTTTAAACGGCCCTAAATGCAAACCCTAAAGGACAAGAGAAATGAGGAGGGATATAGGATTTCCAAATGCAACGGTGCCAATATTTACTAACACCCTTAACACTTTGTTAGGAAATTAGTTAGAAATTTCCTTATTTTATATGGTTTTGGTGGGTCAAATCATGTAAAATTCATCTAAGTTTGTCTCTAGATTAGTTCCAATTAGGTCTAAAAATGTAATCTTGTGTAGGATCCTTATCAAGTTGTAAACTGAAGCTGATTCGAAGACCAGATTAATGAGTCAATCTGGGAAGCGCAGAACTCGAACAGACTAAGGTTCATTCGAACTTACAAGTCTGGATTGACAAGGTTGGACTATACCAAGTATGGGACTAGCCAGTATGGTTCTGTTAAGTCCATGATACAAAACTTACCAGTATGGGGTCGAGCATATACTAATTGATGGGATCGAGCATATACTGATTGATGACATCACCAAGCACGAACCCGCTAGTATGGCAACGTCAGTATGGATTTCCTAGTTCCAATCCCGACGCAAAGAGACAAAGCAAATGTCTTGATACCTTACTGACACGTAAAAATTTTAAGGATTTGAGATTTCTTAAAATCGCAAGCTCAAGACCCCAGTCTTGATACCTTGGACTTACCAGTCCAGGATTCCTCAGACTGATGGACTGTCATCCTAATGAAAAGAGGAAAAATCTTTGTCCGTGTCAGAACAAGGCGAAGTAGGTGCATATTTTCTGGAAAAAGCACCACCTACCCGCTTAGCATAGCAGTCGACAGAGACTACTGATTGGACATCCTCGAATCTGTCTCTAACGGATATTAATTTTAAATCTTCAACCTCACAGCTATAAATACCGGAGGATCTTCAACAGAAGAAGGTTACACGTCTTATAAATTACCGAACATACTTACGAATAAGCTAATATGCTAAAGTTCCCACTCACCATTCGAGACTCTTAGCTTTTTTGTGTGTCACTTGATAAGTTCATAATTTTACTCACTTATCTATAGTATTTTCTATTATTTTATGTAGTTTTGTTGAGTTTATCTATATATTTTATGCATGAGTCTATACTAGGTGGTGTTATGCTTGTCATGGTGCATTTCTACAGGTTTTAGGCCTAAATTCAATGGAAACTCGTACCAAAAGCGGTTGATGTGCAAAGAAGCAGTCAAGAGTTCCTCCACACATGGAATTCGAGCTAATGGAGCATGACAATGGGTAGATTTTTGAGTCAGCTTTCCAATCCAACTGGAATCGGGTCAATCGAAGTTCGGGAGCAAAAGTTATGGCAAAAATCGTGAGACCGCGCAGAAGGGGGCGAGAAAGTGAAGGCTCGGTTTTGATCGACGTGGAAGCCACTTCGATCGACTCGATCAACGCCAAGCCACATCAATTGATGCGCGACCCAAAAAGGCGAAAATTCAATTAAATTCGAATTATATCATATCTTTAGCCCTAGACTTGATAAGATACACATCCACTCCTATAAGTAGCCTTGTAATTTCGAGTTTTATTCATCATTCGACATCTTTTCTTTAGCATTGGAGTTTTTAGAGCTTTGAGAGTTGGGAAACTCGAAACCCTTTACTCTTCTTGTAAGTTCTTTATTTTATGCAATTCAATATGTTTTCTTTTGGATTTCTATCTGCGATGAGTGGCTAGAAACCCTAACGGGTTCTGGGGCAATGAATATCAATCTTAAATGCATGTTTAATTGATTAACTCAAATTGCATGGTTTTGAATTCTTGTTTTAATTATTAGAGTCTAGAATTGAATTCAGATCGAGAGATAAAATTGATTATAGGTTCATAGTTATTAATTGAAAGACCGAGAGGAAAAAATTGATAACAGGAAAAGGAATTTGAATACAATAAAAATATATGTCCTAGGGGAAGATAATAATTGTAGGGATTAATCTGTGGAATTATAAAAGGTTGATTATTACTATGTTATTGAGGCCGACAAAGCACACACATTCACATAATAGTAACCTAGGCTATAATTGCCTAACCAAGAAGTTATAGTATTGTTATGATTTCCCACTAATGCAAGTTAATCAATGTACATGTATTCTGATTGATTGTTCGCCCTAGAATCCGTGTTTTAAATTTTTCTTCAAAACTCTTTAAATTTCCGCACTACTATCTTTACTTTTCAAATCAAAACCCCAATTGTCTGTTTACTCAAACAATAAATATTAGGATTATAGCTAGTACATAAAATAATTTTGTTACACAATTCCTCTGGGTTCGACTACCCTTGGGTATCTTATAAATTTATTTGCCACTGTTCTGCAATTTATCTATAGAATTTTACAGTTATCATCACTCTAGGGAACACGAGGCTCAGGACTTCCGAGTTCTTGAGTTATTTCTTGGTAATTTTTCTCTCCAAGAAAGATTACAACAATCAATTACATCTAGTACTTTGACTCTTACGCGCTTATTGCCACCAAACTGAAAGTTTTGGGGAAACTCTAAACCCCACATTCCGGCGATGAGGAGGCTGCGTGGTGTTCCCACACTCTAAGAAGCTGTGAAGAGAAGGACGAGCAAGGATCAGGACAAGGCATTTACCGACAAGCATTAGATCGTAGGTGCACTTGTGTAATCCTTGTCTTAGTAGATTTTCAGATCTTGAGTCTGAAGAGTGGACATAGGACATTTAGAGTCCAAACCACTATAACCTTTGTATCTTTATCGCTTTCATTTTGTCAGCTTACTTACAATTCAAACTCAACACTCAAGTGTTGTAGTATGAATTTAAAACTGACATTAAGCATACTTGGACTTAAGTACAGAAACAAGATTTGACAAACCAAACTGATTCGTCACTATCAGTTTGGATAAGTGCAAGTTTACCGAATCTAAACTTAATTTTCTGTTGTGCAACTAAGTATACTCTGATAAAGCTGGGACCAACACACGTAAGAATTCATAATCCTTCGAAACCCCTTCCCTACAAACCAACTCGAAATTAACCCATCAGCATTACCAATATCACCTGCACAATCGGAAAGCAGTAGATCACACAAAAAGAAAACATTTTTAAACAATCCCGAATAACGGGAGGAACAAACATGAGCCCATACATCTCTTCCCTTTAAATATTCAACATGCACCCATTTAACCCATAGAGAATCAGCCTTATCACGAATATTCCACAAAGTCTTACAAAGCAAAGCACGGTTCCAGGTTTTAATATCATTAAAACCCAACCCTCTTTTAGAGAAGGGACGACAGGTAGTTTGCCAAGAAACAAAATGTTGGGAAATCTGGCTAAGTTTCCTTTCCCTCAGTAGCACTCATAG
>JAPKLW010000621.1:242868-305825 GCA_026898455.1 Plectranthus barbatus | reverse complement strand
ACACATTTTCCGCTGCCAAGTTACACCCTGATAAACCGGGACCAACACAAAATTTGTGTTGTCTCCCTAAAAAAATTGATGAACAACTTGAGTGATCCTGTTCACCACCGCAACTAGAATTGGTAGCACTTGAAACCAATTATTTCTCAATACCTTGAATGACTGATCGAATGAGCTCAGCCCGATCTGCAAGGGAAAGAAAATTATACGACCACTTTTTAATACAATTAGTGATTGAATCAACCAGGGGGGTATATTGGTGATTTCGAAGCCTTTGACACGTCAAGGGGACGCCCAAAAACTTAATAGGCCATGTACCAATATTCAATCTAAATAACTCAACAACTTGCTGAATCTCATAGTCACTAGCACTCCCAAAATAAATTTGAGATTTATAGCATACATTAAATGTGATATTTTAAAACATTCACACTTAGAAAGAAATTTAAAACGAGAGCCACAAATACGACATGAAAACATGCAAGAGAAGTACTCCATACAAAGTAAAAAGAGAAGAGGAGACATTGGATCACCCTGCCGAAGGCTCCTTCTACCTTGTATAAATCCATGAGTACCACCATTTATAACAATAGAAAAGGTTGGGCAAGTAACACAAGTCATAGTCCAGTGGATGAAACATAGATAAAATTTAAACCCCTATAGAACTTTATATCAAAAAATCTCATGATATGGTATCATACGCTTTTTGGAGACCGATTTTAAGAAGACACCTTGTAGCACTCTTTTTCCATTTTTGATAAAAGCCACGTAGAATTTCCCGCGCAAGTAAGGAATTGTGAGTAATGTTTCTCCCTTAAGAAAAGCATCTTGCGTAGGATTAATTAAATTGGGAATAAAATCCATCATCCGATTAACCGAAATTTTGGTGATAATCTTGTAGATGACGTTGGTGCAAGAAATGGGTCTGAGATCCCCAACCGTGGGTTCGTGTGACTTCTTAGGAATTAATGACACCACCGTGTGGTTAAGTTTGCGGAGCAAAATTCCCTTCTCAAAAAATTCCAACACTGCATCATTCACTTTCGGCTCTAAAACTTGCCAGCTCCACTTGAAAAATGCCGTGGTATAGCCATCCGGACCTGATGCTTTATCATCTCCAATGCTCAAGAGTGCCTCCTTGATTTCCAAAAAGAACACCTTTCTAACCGAATGTTGTTGTTCATCTGCCGACACTACACAACCTTCATGGAACACATTAACATGCACCGAACATTGGGAAACACAGATACCAAAAAGATTTGAATAGAAACTAACAAAATAGTCCCTAATTCAGTTGATATCATTGAACACTTCACCAGAATCATCACATAAGAAGGAAATGTTATTACGACCATGCTTTCTTTTAACAACCGAGTGAAAATACTTAGATGACTTATCTGCATTGATGAGGTGAATCCCATGAGCCCTTTTCTTGAAAATCGGCCTCGGCAACATCTAGCAGTGGACACTTTTTAAGAATATCAATCTCCTTCAGCTTCAACTCCCTATCAAGAGGGTTATGATCACACACAAGTTGAGCCAATTCCAGCTCTATTCGCATGCTCTCAGTTTTTTCTATATCTCACTAGATATGTGTAAAAAAAACTTCAATAATATTCCTAGATCATATTTTTTATATTTAATTATATTCAATTAATATGTATCAAATCTAATAAAAATTATTAGGAGATTATATTTATTAATTAAGGAAATAATATTATATTTATTAACAAAGGAAATAATATTCTTTCCTCACAGATAAGTTACTAAAAATAATTATACAAATAATTAAAGAAATAGATCTCTATAATTAATAACAAGAAAATATTTTCCATACTACATTATACAAACAATCGAAAGAAATCATTTATAGCATTTGATTTTAGATATTATGTTGATTTTAATTGACTAATTAACTCTAAATAATATTGCTAGACGTGAATAAATACTCAGTGTTTTGGATCTCATAACTCATATATTAGGTGTTAGAAAATTCGATAGAAATATCATTCCTTTTGTTTTATATTTTGGTGGGTCAAATATTATAAAAGCCATCTTAATTAGTCTTCAGCTTAGGTACAAAAATGTAAAGTCCTGTATAGGTTTTTTATCGAGTTGTAAGAAAATGCTAACATCGGAAACTAGACTAAGTCAATAAGTTTAGTACGCACAGAAGACTCAACAGACCATAAGAAAGCAGTACACATGTCAAGCCTGGGAAGAAAAAGAGCCTAAGCAGAGTTTGGATTCCATTAGAATGGATCCAATACAATATGGTGCATTCAATCAAACCATACTGAGCAACAAATGGACCAAGCATACTGAAGAGATTACATCATCAGCACGAAGCTGCAAGTGTGACCACACTAGCTTAGACTGTCCAGTCTAGGTCATCAGCACGGAGCTGCAAGTATGACTATACTAGTATAGACTTTCCAGTCTAGGTCCAACATATGAGGAGGAGCCAAAAGAAGAACAGACTTTAAGAATTGGAGAAGCCTTAAAGTCTACAAGCACAAAACTTCAAGTTTTGCAACCTAGGACACTTAGTCCAGGATTCCTCATACTGGCAAAATACTGTCATTTTGACAAAAGACGAGTCATCGCTTTCAAAGTCAGAAAAAGGCGAAAAAAGGTAGACCCTCTACCAAAAGTACACCTACCCGCCGAACACTGCAACTAATAGATACATCTGATTGGACATCTTCCATTTTGTCTCTAACGGGTCTCAAATTTAAACCTTTAACATATTGGGTATAAATACCAGAGAAACTTTAGAAAAAGAAGGTTACACACTCACACTCGTAAATATACATACAAGACTACAGAAGCACTCTAAAGCTTTCAATCGTCAAGTTCTGGAACCTCCCACAAGAAGTTTAAGCTTAGCAGGGTGAGCTTGCTTCCGAGGCTATTTCAGCTTTTCGTGTGCTCTAAGTGAACACGAGACTCAGAATCTTCGTATTCTTGAGTTACCATTTGGTAGTTTTTCTCTCCAAGAAAAACTACAATAGTCAAGTACATTTTGTACTCTGACTCTTACGGGCAACCTGCCGCAGAAGAGAAAGTTCATGGGGGAACTTTAAACACCTCATTCCGGCGATGAGGAGGCTTAGTGGTGTGCCCACACTCTGAGGAGCTGCGAAGCGAGGAATCAAGCAAGGACCAGGCGAGTGCGCTTGTGGATTGGTGGACGAGGCATTCACCAACAAGCAATAGATCGTAGGAGCACCTGTAAATGTTTTGAGCTTAGTGAATATTCAAACCAAGTGTCTGAAGAGTGGCTGTAGGAAGTTTTAGTCCGAACCACTATAAACATGTGTGTCGTTTACTGCTTTATTTCCTTATCTCTTTATCTGTCAGCGTAGCTTTACATTATTTTGAAACCCAACACTCAAGTGTTGGAGTATATTATGAATACTAATTGTTAAGCTAAAGTTAACGACACGTACTTAAGTGCTTTTTGAACAAACTAAGCTGACTCGTCACTCTCAGCTTGGATAAGCACTTGATACCGAACTGAACAAATATAATTTTTCGCTACACATACACGTTGTACTCTGATAAACCAGGACCAACATTAGGTTTATGCAGTTATTTTTAGAGAATTTAGGATAGAAATTCTCTTACCTTTTATGTTTTGATGTGCCAAACATGTATAGAATCACTTTAGGAAGTGTCTCTAGATTAGCTCAGTTGTACAAACCTATAATATCCACTTGGGATGTTTATTGAGTTGTAAAAGCTGATCAATACAATCTAGGCTTGTAATCGAAGCCATCAATTTGGTTATCGTGAAGATAAGAAGAAACAAAGACTCAAGCGATGAATTGGAAAACTGACGACCACTTCAGCTTGATGCAGACTACTCAGATAAGCTAGCTAATTCACCAGCTGGGACAATCATCAGTTTATCAAGTCAAGTTTCTTCTCACGAGTAGAGACAAAGACACGCATGAGGAATCATAAGATCCAAATTTGAGGAAAAAGAGATTCCTTAAAGTCTGAAGTTCAAACGTCTAGTTTGTACTAGTACTTCACCCGTGCGCTACACGGAATTATAATATTTTCAATATTATAAAAATATAGTATATTAAATACTATTTATAATCATAGTTAAAAGTAGGGTTAAACACAGTTTGATTCAAACTTGTCGAATCCAAATAATTTGACAAATTTAGTAAATAAAGAATTTGGATGACCATTTTAGAAATATTTTAACGGTTGGTTGATGCATATATACACTATATAACATGGTAAAATGAATTGCTTTCACTCAAGATTAATGATCGAACTCTTGCAGTTAATTAAAAATAAAAAACCTTCTAACCTCCAAGTTCTATTTTGTTGGAGTTTGATCTTTTGTTGCTTCCATTTTTTCTTAATTTATATATCTACCGATCATACAAAATAAAACAAGTCCCGTTCAATAATCATTTCCGCCCAAAATATTCTTTAAATTTAACCGTTTAGTAACTCTTTTTTAAAAAATGTGGGTACATTAATATAATGTTCTATTTTATTTATATTAATATTTTTTGAAATTTTATATTAAAAAATATATAATTTGGGTGCATCAGTTTCAAAATATGTATTGCTCAACATATTTTCATAATAATGCCAAATGAGTACCTGAAAATAAATATTAGAACAAAAAGAGAAAGATGACACAGGTAAAAAAATATGTGACGTTGATGAATCCATGGAGTGCTTTCTACTCCAAAATATTAAACTCAGAACAATAATCAAATAAATTATCCGAAAATAATAATAATGGTGAAGTTAAATTATCAAATTATAGAAGAAAAACAAATTAAATTAAATAAAAGACAATGGAATCTCCTTATCAAACAATAAAAGATAATTAGATCAAAAAAGTATACGTATAAACTAATAAAATCTTTACAAATAGAAGATATGAGGGATGATGACGATTGCGAAGAGTTGAGAGCTTTAGTTGATTTATCCAGTTCTTCACCTAATTTTTCAAGAACCATGGATTTGGTGAGTTATTAAAATCCATTTTAAATTTTGATGACAGTTTCATACGGAAAGAAATAGAGGTGCAAAGTGGATAACCTCGGATTTAAATGCTAGGATTGATGATTTTTTGGCGTCTGATCCGAGCAACGAACCAAGGACATGTTTTGCTTTGACTTTAGAGTTATGAAGTATGCACGTTTGAATTCAGTTTGCCCATGATTGTAATTAATTTATTACTTCAACAAACATAAAACATTGATAAATAACTGTAAAATTTTGAAAAATAAGGGGATATAGTGGGACAATATCTAGCCAAGATTAAATCACCATTGGGCGAGAGGAGGACGACAACTTTGACGTTAAGCTATGGACTCAGAGCTTACTATAAATGCGGATATAGAAGGGCTCTTCGAATCATTCATGGAATCTTTGGCAATGTCTAATACAACTTTTTAGATCAAAGACACATGAGTAATATTTGGGAAAAAGATGTTGCAGCACCACACTATTAATGAAATTAAAAAATCGAAAGATGGGAGAGATAAATACTTATGCATCTGAAACATGCATTCTTTTTCTCGAAGTAGAGAAACTACTAAAGCTTCTGACACACATTCAATTATCTTATTTTCAAATTTTAAAATAATGGGCAATACTTTTTTTATATAGCTAAATGAGCGGGCTTCAATTTAAAACTGCATGTGCATGGATCATTTTACCTTGCGAATGAATTTTAGGCGGAAATTTTCCCTCCACATGAATAGTATATGACTACTCTTATTTAGTATTATTATAGATTTCTTAGATTTGTGAGCTGTTCTGACACATTGTCTGATGTCGATATTCTGTGTCAGAAAAGGATGGAGCAGGTGCGATTAGCAGAAAAGACAACCTGTCACCATCTAATTCAAGACCCAACGGATGGTTCGAAATCCGAATTGTCTCCAAATGACTCTTTTCACCAAACCTTTCTCTGCTTTGTCTATAAATAGACGAATGTATTCTCATAGGAAAGGTTACAAACTTATGATTACGAAACTACAGCTAAAAGACTTCTGCTAGAACAAATTGATCATTCCACATCGTAACCGTCATCTCTGAACAGAGACACTCAGAGTTATTCTTCTCCTGTTCGAGGCTATTTTCAAAGAGCTCACCGTGTCTCATATCCAGACACGAGATTCTAAGCTTCTCAACTTGAGTTTTCTTTTGGTGCTCTTCTCATTCTAGATCACAACAGTTCCAGCTATCTCCAAGTTGTAACAATCAGGGACTTCAGCCACACGTAGAGTATTGAGAAGAACTTAAAAGTGCCTAACTTCCGGAGAAAGAGGCTGCATGGTGTACCCACACTCCCGATCTGAGTGCCGAAGGAGAACGAGACCCTAGGCGAGTGAGCAAGTGGATTTGTGGACATGAGCATTCACCAGCTTGCAATAGATCGTGAGGACAAATTGTGATCCTAAGGCTAGTATATTCCAGGCTACTGCCTGAATAGAGGAAGTAGGATAATTGTCCGAAACTCTATAAATTCTTGCATTTTTTATTGCTTTATTTTATTCTGTAAGGATTTAAAACTCAACAGTATCACATGTTGAAGTATAATTGAATTTGTGAATAATCATACTCACAAACAACAAGCTTTCAAAATAACCAAACTGGTTGATCACCACCAGTTTGTAAATTGCAAGAACTTGTTCTTAATCTTCCATTGCACATATTTTATTCAACTCTGATCTCGGGAACAACAAGTGGTATTAGAGCGATTTCTTTACATACTAGCTACTTTGAGTCGCCAAGGACTAGATCTAGTTGTTCTTACAATTTTTCTTTTGTCTAGCAAGCAGGTACCTAGATGAATAATATAAAGCTTCCACCATATCAACTGGAGAAGTTCGTAGCATGGAAGAAAAGATCTACCATAGTGCTCAAAAGCATACATCCTAAGATCGTAGATGTCATCGAGAGAGGTCCTATCAAAATCCTTAAGGTCAACAATCGCGTTGGAGATCAAGACGGACCAGAAATGGTCGAGAAGCCTTACAATGAGTGGACCTATGAAAACAAGAAGAGGGACCAACTGGACTCTGTAGCACACGAGCTGATCCTGTCAGCTTTACCTTACGCCCTTGAAAAGGAGATGATGCAGTTCAACAATGCCAAGGAATTCTGGGACTACCTTGGTGGACTGTTTCAAGAGTCAGAGCAAATGAAGCACAACAAGCTTCAAGTGTGCATGGACAAGAACGAGTTCTTCCAGATGCTATTAGTAGAAAGCATCAAAGCAATGGAGACCCGGTTCAACTCTAGCGTGAGTGAACTGAGGGCACTAGACAGGGTATACTCAACCACGGATCTCAATACAAAGATCTTGTCCGAAATTCCTAAAGAAGATTGGTTCGTCAAAACAACCAGTTTGAAGGAGAAGAATCTATTCCAGGTCTCACCAAAGGAGCTATTCGCCCAGCTTCAAGCTCACGAATGAGACATCCATATGGTGAACAAGAAGGAAGTGGTTCAACTCGCCAGTTCACCAAGCTAGAATGCTGAGGATGCAGCATACTTCGTCAAGAAAGATGTCAGATGGAGATAAAAGAAGACTTTTCAGACTGACAGACCAGTCGCTCAATCCAACTTGATAAAAGAAGTACCCTCTACATCTATCTCCTATCAGCAGGAAAGAGAGAGATCTGTTGAAGAGCTTGGAGAAAAAATGAAGAGACTGACCAAACTTTTGGAGAAAGCAAAGGTTAAGTCATCCAACTCACAGCCTGACGACAAAAGGTTCGTGAAGAGGGCCCCTAGGTCCTATTTTGAGTGCAACTCCCTAGATCACTTGATGTTCGATTGTCCGAGGGTGGACAAAGAAGAAAAGGAGAGACTCAAACAATTCTTCGACCGTTGAGCATCCAAGGCGGTTGCCCAGGCAATGCTATCAAGGACGAAAATACCAGACATGCTCGACAAAAATGATGAATACTATACGTCGGATGGAGAGTTAGAGGAAGAAGCTCTACAAGCATTCATGGCTGCTATTGGAGAAGAAGACGATGCTGCAGAAACTGAATCAGGCCTAGCTGCGACTCGTGACGAGGTTAACAATACTCTACCAGTTTATATTTTGTCTACGTGCATCTTTGAGGAATCTGAATCATTTTGCACCAATTTAGATAATGTTTCCCTCGATCTTCTTACTAAAGAATTTTAAAAATTTTATGAGCTTAAAAATGCCTTAGCCAAAGAAAATTCCTCCCTGAGACTACATGTTTTAGTTTTGATCGAGGAGATTGCAAAATCTAGGTCAGCTAGTGTTGAGGTCGGTATTTTGAAGCCCAAAAAACGGCCCATTAAATAGTTTGATTAATGCCTTGGGCTTAAACCCTGGATAAGGCCCATAATGATAGGTCGACGATGTGGATCGAACACTATGGTTCGAGCTATGAAGATTCAAATCCACGGCTCGACATTTAAAGTGTTTAAATAAGGAACGAATCTCTTAATTATGAAATGGATAAATCAGCAATAAAGCTCGGCGAAAATCACGGAGTTCAAAAGGGGAGCGTTATTCTGGGAATGGCTATATATATTTCTGGAAGGACACAATCTGGGGACGTTGCACAAATCAAGAATTGCTACCACAGCTCGATACAGCTCGATTCAACTTGTTTATTTCATTTCTTGTTCTATCCCAACTATTTCCATTTTATTGTATTTACTTCAGCAATCAAAAACAGTATTTCTGCCTACCTACTATAATTTGTATCGTTTTCTATATCGTTAATCCAACTGTTCTTGGGCTCCAATTCTATACAAAAATACCTGCAACAATTTGGAGCCCACCGTGGGGCTCAGGAACAGATTTGGTACTAACAAATTATTGCAGGGATGGCGGACGACGGAAATCGCGAGCTTGTCATCGGTGGAACCGTTCCCCCACAAGAAGATACCACACTCCCTGGAGCCGGAAGAGGGTCGAATTAGGGGCGTGGCCAGCAGCCCGGTGCAGGTCGAGGACGTCAAAACCCTGGCGGACGGGGAACAGAGCAATCCTCCGGATCATTGGAGGATATGCGGCGAGCCTTCAATGTAACCCCGCTCAACGAACTGTCATTCCCTCCACCGCCACCGGCACTGATGCAAGACCCGTACGTGGCGCAACTGGTAAGTCAGGTTCAGACAGCTCGAGGGGTAATGGAAAAGCAGGGTGCTCAAGTTGAGGCCGTTACCCAGAAATGTCAGGCTCTTGAGCAAGACAACCGCCGGTTAAATCAATTGGCGAACCGTCCGTTAGTCGAAGAACTTGGGAGCGCGAGTAGGGCTCGAGCATTCACTGCCCATAATTTACATGATGAATTCAACCGGGCTGCCGAAGACGAGACTAATCAAAGGATGCCGGGTACAGTAATAGAACCAAACGACAACCTCAGGCAGCCGAATCCAAACTACGCAGGAGGGTCGGCGCTGACGCAATTAGAACGATGGTTCGAACAACGACTAAACTACTTCGAGTCCTTAATTGCCAGGGTGCCTGGGCTACCGCCCCCGGAGCGAACCATCCCACGTGAAAGCTACGCGGAGTCCCCGTTTGCACCTAAGCTCGCGGAGGCCGAACTCCCTGATCGCTTTACCCCTCCAAGCTTTGCGCTTTATGACGGTACAACCGATCCAGAGAACCATGTCGCGGTCTATAAGCAAAAGATGTTCGCACTAGCGATTCCTAGCGCTCGCCGGGAAGCCTGCATTTGTAAAAGTTTCGGATCGAGTCTCACTGGACCGGCCTTGCAATGGTTCATTAGCTTGCCGAGGGGTTCGATTTCAACGTTTGCCGAGTTACATCAGCTATTCCTCCGACAATACTCGAGCAGTCGGAAGCTCGATAAACATCCAGATGATTTGTATGCGATAATCCAAAAACCCGGAGAGTCGTTGAGGGCATATTTATCCAGGTTCAATAAAGAGTTGGTGGCAGTCCCAAGTTGCCCGAACAGTACCGCAGTGCGAGCCTTCACCAAAGGTCTGGATGTTGACTCAGATTTGTATCGAGAATTATCGATCTATCCCTGCCAGACCATGGATGACGCGCTTAACAGGGCTTGGGCGTTAATCAAATGGGAAGAGGACGAGCCATATCGGAGGTCAAGGCGTGGTGGACGGCCAGTAGTTGCACGAGAGGAGCGCCAGTCGGAGCAACGTGACCATCGTCCTGCATGACCGCACCCGTACAATCGCCCATCCGGAAGTAGGCCACCTCATGTCAACACCCTGATCACAGGTACACCGGAGTATACACTTACTATCGAACCAGCAGAATTGGTACAAAACGTGCTTCGCCGGATGTCCGATAAGGTGAAATGGTCGCCGAGAATGAAAGTTGACCCGTCCTTAAGAGATCCGAAGAAGTTCTGCGATTTTCATAGCGATCATGGCCACAACACGGCGGATTGTCGAGCCCTGAGACTAGAAGTGCTCGACTTACTAAAAAGAGGAATATTGACGGAGTTCCTATCCGATAAAGGGAAAAAGACTTGGACTCGCAAAAAGCAAGCTACTCCAGAACAAGATCAAGCGAATCGGTCCGACAAACAACCCGCCCCCGTTCGAACTATAAACTGCATAACCAGAGGTTCAGAGATCAGCGGAGTCACCAGATCTGTAGCTAAAAGAGCCAGGAGGCAGAGTCCTACCAAGGCATGGGCAGCACAGGCACAGACCCCCGTGACTCATGGAAGAATTGAGTTTACGGAGAAGGATGTCCCGGAGATCGCGCACCCTCATGATGATGCGCTCGTGATCTCTTTGCAGGTTTCGGACTGTCTTATCAAACGGATCTTGGTAGATAACGGAAGCTCGGCGAACATCCTTTTCCATCATGCAGTCAAAGAAATGAAGGTGCCCGAGGAAAGGATAGTCCGGAGTCAGACCCCTCTGATCGGGTTTAATGGAGGAGTACAAATGACGGTGGGAACCGTGACCTTGCCTACCTATTGCGGGGGAGCCCGACATGATGTGTCATTCGTGATCATCGATGCACCCAGCGCTTACAATGCGTTATTAGGACGCCCGTGGCTTCATCAACTTAGGGCGGTCCCTTCTACGTATCATCAGTTGGTAAAGTTCCCAACTCCGGATGGAGTGTGTACCATCAAAGGAGAACAAAGTGTGGCCAAGGAATGCTACTACGCAAGTTTCAAGGCGGTGTGTTCGCAGCAACACTTCTCGCTAGATCCAGTCAAAGCGACGGGAGGTGAAGTCGAAGGAACGATGGAGGTAGAGTTGGATCCCGCAGACCCTTCCAAGAAAACGAATATTGGGTCGGAGCTCGATCCTGCAGTTCGCAGTGAGCTCATTGACTTCTTGTCCAAGGAACGAGCGGTATTCGCCTGGTCCCATAAAGATATGGTAGGCATAGACCCAAAGGTGATGACCCATCAGCTTCAGATCGATCCAAATGCGAAGCCCGTACAACAACGAAGGCGGAAGTCTCTCCAGACAAGAATGAGGCTGTAAACGGGAGATTCAAAAGTTATTGGAGATTGGATATGTAAGAGAGGTCAAATATCCGACCTGGTTGGCCAACGTTGTTGTCGTTAAAAAGAAGAATGGAAAGAATCGTGTGTGCGTCGATTACACCGATTTGAACAAAGCCTGTCCAAAGGATCCATACCCCTTGCCGCATATAGATAGTATTGTGAACGCCACTGCTGGGCATGAGCTGTTAAGCTTCATGGACGCCTTCTCCGGCTATAATCAGATTATGATGCATCCTGATGATCAAGAGAAAACTGCGTTTATGACCAACAGGGGAATTTACTGCTACAAAGTGATGCCATTTGGACTGAAAAACGCAGGATCTACCTATCAACGATTGGTAAACAAGATGTTTGAGCCACTCATCGGGAAGACCATGGAGGTATATATTGACGATATGTTGGTGAAGTCTGGAAAGATAAGCGAGCATGTGCGAGATCTGACTCAAGCTTTCGATATCTTAAAGAAGTATAACATGAAGTTAAATCCTGCAAAGTGTACCTTTGGAGTTGCTTCAGGAAAATTCCTAGGGTACATGGTGACCAGTCGAGGGATAGAGGCTGATCCAATACAGATAAGAGCGATAAGGGATTTAGCACATCCGCGGAGTCCGAAGGAAGTACAGAAATTGACTGGAAGGCTGGCGGCGCTGAGCCGATTCATATCGAGGTATTTCGATAAGACTCATAATTTCTTTCGGGTCTTGCGGAAAGGGAAAACTTTTAAGTGGACCGATGAGTGCGCAAAAGCTTTTGAGCAACTCAAGGAATATTTGTCGAGCCCTTCGTTGCTGTCTAAAGCCGATCAAGGGGAACCCCTGCTGTTATACTTATCAGTTTCGGATCATGCTGTTGGATCGGTCCTAGTGAGGGAATACCAAGGGAAATAGCATCCTGTTTATTACGCTAGCAAGCCATTGCTCGATGCGGAACGAAGGTACACCGGAGAAGCTGGCTTTGGCATTAATCGTGGCGTCGCGAAAGTTAAGGCCTTACTTCGAGGCCCATCCAGTCAGAGTAGTTACGTCATACCCACTCCGGAGTGTATTCTCCAAACCAAGTCTGTCGGGAAGACTACTCAAATGGGCGGTAGAAATCGGAGGATTCGGGGTTGAGTTCGAACCCAGAACTACTATAAAATCTCAAGCCCTAGCTGACTTCGTGGCGAAATTTTCAGCGAACTTACAAATCAAAGCCAAAAAAGAGATCGCGCAGATAGAAATATCGGAGTTCGGGCATGAGCCATGGATCCTTCAGGTCGATGGATCCAGCAATATGAATGGGAGCGGCGTTGGGTTGAAGCTGTGGAGCCCTTGGGGCGAACAGTTCGAGCGTGCGATTCAACTCAACTTTGATACCACAAATAATGAAGCGGAGTACGAGGCCCTTGTGCGGGGAATGCAATTGGCAAAGGAGTTGGGTGTGCGGCGTTTGCAAGTACGCTGCAATTCGCAGCTGGTGGTTTCCCAAGTGGATAATCAGTATCAAGTAAAGGAGCCGCGTTTGACGAAGTATTACGAAATTGCTCGGAGAGTTAGTGCTAATTTCGATAATTTCGAAATAAGACATGTACCTAGGGAAGAAAACGCAGAGGCAGATGCGTTGGCGAACTTAGCTTCTTCTCAACAGAGGAGGCAGGAGAGATCGATACCTGTGACATGGGTAGATGAGTCGGTAGTCCAGAACTATCATGAGGTAAATGATATACAACGGTCTGGGACATGGATAGATCCCATACGGCGGTACATCGAAGAAGGGGTGCTTCCGGAGGAGAAGGCAGAGGCCGCCCGTATAGCTCGGGCTGCTGCGAAGTATGTAATTTACGAGGGCGACCTGTATAGGAGATCATTGGAGGGTCCCCTTTTGAGGTGTGTTCATGATGGGTCGATTCCTGTGGTTTTGATGGAAATTCATGAAGGAGATTGTGGAAGTCATCAAGGTGCTCGAACATTGGCGCATAAGGTGATATCAGCGGGTTTCTATTGGCCGACTTTGCGAAAGGATGCGAAGGAATACGTGAAGAGCTGCGAGGCTTGTCAGAGGTTCGAGGTAACTGTGCAAAAATATGCGGAACCTCTTCATGCGACGGTACCTGTGTGGCCCTTCATGGCGTGGGGAATGGATATTGTAGGGAAACTCCCGAAGGGCGCAGGCCAGAAGGAATATTTACTCATCGCAATCGACTATTTCACGAAGTGGGTCGAAGCAGAGGCCTTCCGTAATGTGCGCGAGCCAGAGGTCATAAAGTTCCTCTGGACGAATATATTGTGCCGATTTGGTATACCAAAAGAAATCAGAACTGATAACGGTACGCAGTTCACTGGGAGGAGAGTTCGGGAATTTTGTGATCAATATGGAATAAAGTTAGTCTTTTCTACGCCACGATATCCCGAGGCAAACGGACAGGCCGAATCGTCAAATAAGATAATTATGGCTACTTTGAAGAAGCGGTTGCATGCTCTTAAAACTGGATGGGTCGATGAACTCCCGGGGGTGTTATGGTCGTATCGAACCACACCTCGCGTGGCGATGGGAAGTACCCCTTTTGCCCTGGCCTACGGTGAAGAGGCGGTTATACCAATCGAGATGAAAGCAAAAAGTTTACGGGTGGAATTGTGCGATGAAGTGTGTAATACGGACAAACTATTCAAAAATTTAGAATTAATCGATGAAAGAAGGGATCGAGCCTTGATAATGATGGCTCAACGTCGATCGCAAGTAGAAAGGATTTATAATCGGAAGCTCAGGCTGCGAACCTTTCAAGAAGGGGATTGGGTGCTGCGAAGAATATTCCAGAACACCAAGGATAAGAGTGTGGAGAAGCTCGCACCGACCTGGGAAGGACCATATAAAGTAACACGGGTGGTCGGGCGAGGTGCATATCATTTGGAGGACTACGATGGCCGAGAGATCGCGAACAGCTGGAACGTAAGGCATTTGAAGAAGTACTACTTTTAAGGCATAGCCCTGTTCGAACAAGGGCGGCCAGATAAGTATTCTAATTCGTCTATTCAAATTTGTTTTGATTTTAATACCTATACTAACTTGAGCGTCGGAGGGGCGATGCTTCGGCATCGCCCATCCTAACCATGAAATTCCCTACACAGGATAATCAGGAATAAGAGCACGAATAACAGAGCAACGACATAAGGGAGAGCAAAACAAGTACTCTATCATAAAAGTAATAAATAAAAGCGAAGAGAAAAGATTGTTCGAAAGTAAAAAGAAAATGTAATTGTTCGACGGTAAAGATGAAAGTTTATGCATGAGTGTTCTGCTGCTGGAGGTTGACATCTTGATCTCCACCTTCCTGTTGCTTGGGGCTGCCAGAGTTAGGATTCTGCACGGTCTGGGGGCTCTCATCCAGGACACCCAAGTCGAGGTCTGGAAATCGAGAGGCTATCTTTCCTCTGACGTCCTGCTCGACCTGTTCGGTGAGAGTCTGTAAGTTCGACGTATGGAGCAGCATCAAATGTCTATTGGTGAGATAGAAAAAGATGAAGTACGGTAAAGAAAGGTGTGACAAGAGAATACCTCGTATGTCTCGGCGAAATAGGGTGTCTGGATAATGGATTCGAAATCCAAGCCCTCGCCAGACTTCAAGCGAGCAATCTCATCTTGACAGGCTTTTAGTTCGGCGTTGTGCTCCTCTTCCTTAGCCGAGAATTGCTCTTGCATAGCCTTGAATTGATTCCCTTTCCTCTGGATGTCGCTGGAAAGTGCGGCAATGTCAGTTTCATATTTATTCTTCGAACTCTCCAGCGCACTCTGGCAAGCCTTGAGCTCCGCTTCGGCATTGTTGGCCCTCACAGTAAAGGCGGCAGCGTTGCCTTCTGTCTCATCGAGTTTGTCCTCGAGAGCCGCCACCTTCTTCTTCTGAGCTTCGACGTCACCCCTCAACTTCAGAATTTCCTCCGCGCATTTGTCCTCGAAAGCCTTAATCTCACGGTGGATCTTATTAAACTCCATCGCATCCTGAAAGCCAGTATTCGATAAAATTAAAAGCAGTGATAAAATGGTGGAAAGTTAGTGGACGGATTACCTCAAGCTGGCGTTGCTCGAAGCGAGCAAGTCTGTTGAATAGAGCTCCGGCCAACGGATCCTGCGGGAGCGGGTTGAGGAGTAACTTTCGGGCGTGAACAAGGAACGAGTCGACCTTCGCATTGGGAGGAGCCGTCCGCGACCTAATCAGAGATCTGTCCAAGTTCTCTTTTGGATCGGACCCTTTGTCTCGGTCAGTGCTCTCCTTATCTGAAGTACAGGGGCAACGGTCGGCTGATCCCCCTTCTTTGTCCTTTTTACGATCGGGCTCCTTGCGGGAGGAGTCCGACGCGGGGATATGGCGAGTATCTTTTGGGGGGTCTGAGGCCTTGATCGAAGGAGGAGTAGGAGGGTGTTGGCTCGATGAAGGGGTAGGTCTCTTTGGAGGGTTCTCCTCCCGACGTTTTTGTTCGAGCTCTTCCCGAGCTCTCTTCTTCTCTCGCATAGCTCGGGCAACCTGTTCGGCAGAGGGACCATGACTCCTCATATTGTCCGGCAGATCGTTGAGATGACAGTTATGATCCAGGAAGTGATAAGCGGTTACGAACCGACCCAACTGAAGAACGTGCCACTCGCGATCGCTGACACTAATGTCGTAAGCTCGATCGATCCTCGCCTGCTCGGGAGGAGTGAGTATCGTCCTCTCGCGAACTGCAAAATGCAAGGAAAAGAAGGTTATTAATGAAAAAGGCAGATGATGCGTAAATCTAATGTTAGCACTACCCACTTATAGGAGACCCTCCGTGGCTAATGAATTCTGGGTTCGAAGGATCGAGCTTGAGGAAGAAGAATGTATTCCACCAGTTGGGAGAATTCGTTGGGGGTTTCTGTACGAGGGGAGTTTGTCCTGTCTTCCATCTGGTGAAGTAGTAGTAATGTTTATCGTGGCATTGGTTCATTCTATACATATAGTGCCATTCCCGGACTGTAGGAAGGCCTAAATTCAAGTCCATCCAGACTAAAAACACTCCGACTAAGTGATACCAGCTGTTGGGGGCTAACTGGAATGGGCTGATATTGTAGGAGGCTAAGACTTCGCTGAAGAAGGGGTGGATCGGAAGACCGACCCCATTTTCCATTGCGGCGGTGTAGAAGGCGGTGAAGCCAGCCGGTGGGTCGAAACATCGACGGTTTGGCTTAGGGCGGATGTAGGTGGCTCCCAAACATGGAACAGAATCTGCAAGGGCGAGCATGTCGTCTTTGGTGATCGAAGAGGTGGCCCCAAGAACTCTATGGGTGGACCACTCTCTGGGAAGTTTCCAACCGCCGACGATTGGTGGAGTGGCGGATGTGCTAACTGGGAGATGATCCGGGTTGGCAATTTTTTCGGGCCGCAAAGTCGTTTCCACACGACGGAAAGTCTCGACAATAGGGACGTCATCTTTAGAATCGGAAGTTGATGGATGTTCGGCAGGTGTCTCATCAGGAACTCTCTCCTTCCCAGGACGGCGGGATGTTTCGGGGTTCTGGAAGATTAAATCCCAATTTGGCTGGATAGACTGGATGTTAGAAGGGTCCCTTTCGGGGGAAGGAGTGAAAGGCGGTGTTGGAATATGGGTATCAGAATCGCCATGAGTGTTTTTAAGCAAGACGGCGAGACTGAATGGGCAAGGGGCTAAAACCTAATCGGAAAGAATGAACGATCGGAGAGGATCAGAATCAAAATCCAAGCAATCGATGCACGAGAAAGCGGAATAGGGGAGAAAGAAATGCGATTAAACAAAAGCATACAAGGAATAAGTAAGAAGAAGGTACGTTACCTGAATCTTGAGCGACGAAGAATCTGGACGGAGAAGAAGAAGCCGAAGGACCGCTGAGGAAAGGTGAAAAGGTAGGGTTTCTTGGGAAATGATTTTAAAGGGACGCGACTATTCGACTTCCGGTAATTAACCCTTGATTTACGCGAAAATTACGCAAATGCCATAACAAATTGGCGGGAAAGCTTGAAACAACTTTTCGATCTTAGGTATACCTCGATGATTATTAAGCTTCGATAAAATCGAGCGTAGATAAGTCGAGCTTTGATATTGTCAATACCTCGCATACTGATTGTTCGCAAAATTTATTCCGATGAAATTACTAAACCAGATGGCTTGACGACAGACCCCGAACTGTCTAAACAAATTACGAACTATGGATTCGGGCCATAGTTCGCCGGCATTCATCGCTACTTTATGGAGTGGCATGAATCAGAAGCTATTCCCACAGAGGAATCGATGCTTCGAGCCGAGAGGATGTCTAAAAGAGGTCCCATCAATCCGAATTTCTTCGAAGGAATTCGATGAGCCATACATCTGGAAATATTATAACGGTGCTTGACTTATCAAGTTCCTTTCAGGAGAAATTTGACAAGTCAAGGGGGCTATTGTTGAGGTCGGTATTTTGAAGCCCAAAAAACGGCCCATTAAATAGTTTGATTAATGCCTTGGGCTTAAACCCTGGATAAGGCCCATAATGATAGGTCGACGATGTGGATCGAACACTATGGTTCGAGCTATGAAGATTCAAATCCACGGCTCGACATTTAAAGTGTTTAAATAAGGAACGGATCTCTTAATTATGAAACGGATAAATCAGCAATAAAGCTCGGCGGAAACACGGAGTTCAAAAGGGGAGCGTTATTCTGGGAATGGCTATATATATTTCTGGAAGGACACAATCTGGGGACGTTGCACAAATCAAGAATTGCTACCACAGCTCGATACAGCTCGATTCAACTTGTTTATTTCATTTCTTGTTCTATCCCAACTATTTCCATTTTATTGTATTTACTTCAGCAATCAAAAACAGTATTTCTGCCTACCTACTATAATTTGTATCGTTTTCTATATCGTTAATCCAACTGTTCTTGGGCTCCAATTCTATACAAAAATACCCGCAACAGCTAGCGAGGAGCTGGCAAAGCTTAAAGTTGAACACTTTACCGTTCTTAAAACCTTTGAAAATTTTACACTAGAGTGCGAAACTTTGAAAAACCTTAAGCTAGAATCGTGCAAATGTTCTTTCACTAAAAGCTCAAGAACCTTAGAAGAAGTACTTTGCTATCAAAGAGACCCTAATGATAAATCGGGTCTAGGATTTAATGTAAATGTTTTGAGCAAATCTTCTTCTTCAACTAATGATAAGCTCGTATTTTGCCTCACTTATCACATTATTTTCTTCTTTGTTTTTTGCATATTTAGTAGTTTTTAGTTAATAATCGAACATGAACTATTTATAAGGGATATTATACTTGTTGTGCTCAGTTTTGTAGGTTTTTGAGGCTAAAAATGAGCAAAAGGTGAAAATAGCTGAGCTACACAGAGTTGCTGCTTCGATTGACACACGGAAAGTTGACCAAGTTGGAAGATGTGCCAAAATCCTGAAGCATGACCTCTGTGTCGATCGGTGTGGTGCATGTCGATCGACACGGAGATTGGGTGTCGATTGAAAGGCGAGAATAGATGAAGGCTCGACACCACCGGTGTCGATCGACATTGAGGTTGGTGAAGAGGGATCAACATAAAGCCATTCCCGCATGTCGACTTGCATGTGTGTCGATCGACACAGAAGTCCGGGAAGGAAATTTCACCTGTTTTGGAAAGTCGTGATATTTTAGCTAATTGCCATTTGAAGATCAAATTCCTCCCCTATAAATAGGACCTTATTAGCTCGAAAATTTCTCTTCTTTTATGTTCAATTCCTTGTTATTTTTATTTTAGTTTTCAGCACTTTAATTTTCCAGTACTCTTTATTTTCATTGTTGCATTTGGATTCAAAGACTTTACGGTTCGTATTGCTTTAATGAATCAAGTAAGTTTTTCTGATTTTATTGCAATGTTTTTTCAATTATGTTAGGCTAGAACCCTTAACAGGTTCTAGGATTTTCTCCATTCTTTTTAGCATGTGTTAATTCGATTGATTCCAAACCCTAATTAACTTGGTTCAAATTCTATGGTTTTGATTTTAAAATCTATTTCCAATTGAAGGATCGAGAGATGAACATTAGATTAGGTTTATAGTTATTAATTTGAGACCGAGATAAGATAATTAATAACAGGAAAATAGAATTTGATACAATTGTTTTCTGTCTCAAAAAGAAGAATGAGTTGTAGGATTTTCAAATATGTATCTTTATTGAAGTTGACTAGTTTGTGTTCTTGAAACCGAGAGGTAAAATTCACTTTCTAGTAGTCTAGGTTTTAATTGCCCAACAAATGAATTAACTCCAAAATATCAGATTTCCCACCTAAGTCAGTATTTTGGGTTTGGATTGATTGCTTATGCATGTTGAATTGGATTGGTTGATTTCCCTAGAATCTGTGTTTTTATTTATTGAATTTTATTCCAAAAGTATTTTCTATTTTAGAAAACAAAAACCCTAATCTCAAATTTTGATTCACTCAAAAAAGAATAGATAAACTATGCTAGTACATGAAATAATCTCGTTGCACTATCCCTATGGGTTCGACATCCCTTTGGGTTTATAAATTTATTTGCATCGCTATACTATAATTTATCTCTAATTTTTACAGCGACCAAATTGGAGCAACCACCAGAAGCACCTCTTCACAACATAACTCCCGAGGAGCAAAGACAGTTCGTGGATGAGGTCCGACAACTCAGGGAGCAACTCCAAGCAGCACAAGCAATTCAAGCGTAGCAAGCTGCCAGACTGGCAGCCATGAACAATGGAGGAAACCCTAAAAGGCAGATTGTGGTGCCCCAAAGATCCATACTGGATCGCTTCCTGCCGCAGAAAGAGGAGCCTTGATTCCAAGTTGGCATCGACGCTAACAACTTCGAGTCAAAGACAGACCTGATTCAGGTGGTCCAGCAGAACTAGTATACAGGGAAGGCCATTGAAGACCCGTACGCCCATGTCTCTCAATTTATTGAGGTGTGCGATATGGTGAAGCAGAACAGAGTGCCCCAGGACACAATCAGGATGCGCCTCTTCTCATTCTCACATCGAGATGAGGCCCGGTCATGGTTCTCTAGCTTGGACAAGAGTAGGATCGCCACATGGGCACAACTTCGAGTAGAATTTCTCACCAACTTCTTCCCGCCCAGTGTCATCATGAAGAGGAAGTCCGACATCACACACTTCAGTCAGAAGTATGACGAGACCCTCTATGAAGCTTGGAGGAGATACAAGGAGCAGTTGCAGATGTGCCCAGGCCATGGGACCGGTCTTGAGATGCAGTTGTGCCACTTTTATGAAGAACTGAACCCTAATATAAAGGAGTTGGTGGATGCTTCAGCTGGAGGCATCCTCATGAAGAAAAGTTGAGCTAAAGGGATGCAACTTCTTGCAGACATGGCCCTCAACAGCCATCAATGGCCTACTGAAAGGCAGAAAGCAGTGACCACTACCCCACAAATTGATGTGGTGGCAGAAGTAAAGAAGATCCGAGAAGAGTTCACAAAGTTGGAGGCCGGTAGAGCTTCGGCAGCAGCTATTTCAGATCCCAACATAGCCATTGTTCCCATTGAGGCCGACTACATCTACCGAGGAGGCAGTTCGAGCACCACCAATACCGCTGAAGTGAACTATGCCAATGGAGGTTACAACAACAACAACTACCGAGCCAACAATCAGGGGTACAATTACAGTGCTAAGAATCACCCTGGTTTTTCTTACTCTAACCCTTATGCAGCTGAGAATCCTCCACCGGGATTCAGTGTTGGAGTCGGGGGAGAAATCGTGGAGAAGAAGAGATCCGTGCTGGAGGAGACCCTTGACAGGTTCATCAAAAGCTCCGACAACCGCTTTGGAAAGGTGGAAACTGAGGTGAAGAACATGTCCACTCACATGCAGCATATGAAGAAGCACCTTCAGATGCTCGACACACAGCTCAGTCAGATTGCTACTACCTTGAGCAATCAACACAAACCAGACCAGCTCTCCAGCACCATAGAAGTCAATCCAGACAAGGCGAAACAAGTCAATGCCATTTTCGTGAGGTCTGGTACGAGGTATAATGGTCCTAGCATGCCCGAGGATGATTTTGGAGCTAAAGAAGAGGAGATTCCCGCAGAAGATGCCTCTATTTTGACTGACACAGAGACTGTGTTGGTCGACACAGAGGACAGGCAAGGAGGCAAGGGAGTCAACATCGAGAGCAGATCGACCGACAGGGGCAAAGTAGTTGTGTTTACTAACACCATCCCAGTCGATCAACATGCAGGACACGAGGCAACAATTGACATGCAGGGGCGTCGACCGATTCAGAAGCAAGCTGGAGTTGACAAAGTGAAGAACAAAGGTGATCCAACTCCTCCCATGCCCTTCCCACAAAGGTTTGCCAAAAAGAAGAAAGACTCAAAGTTTGCTCAGTTTGTGAGAATCTCAAGAAAGTCAACATCAACATTCCACTGATCGAGGCTCTCTGCAAGATTCCCATCTACATGAAATTTTTTAGGAAGCCGATGACAGAGAAAAAGCCGGTAATCAAAGACCAAACTATTCCAATTCATGAACAATGTAGTCTTGTTTTGCAGAAATAGGTACCGCCTAAGAGATCCGATCCGGGATGCTTCTCCATTCAGATCGACATTGAGGGGAAGGAGTTCAGAGATGTCCTCACAGGAGCTAGCATTAACTTGATGTCATATTCAGTTTTTCAGAAGCTGCAAATAGACGAGATGAGGCTAGCCTCATTCACTCTTCAGATGGCTGATCGCTCAATTTCTCGACCAAGGGGAGTTGTGGAAGATGTTTTAATTTGTGTTGGTCATTTAATTTTTCCTTCTGACTTTATTGTGTTTGATATGAAGGAACAACATGGAATTCCAATGATTCTTGGACGAGAGTTCTTAAAGACAATTGGTGCACTGATAGACTGTCGAGGTGGTGAGATTACACTCCGAGGTAATGACGAGACAATCAACTTTGTTATTGATCAAAGCCAGAAGGACGTTGCCTGCAATAACATCTCCACTACCATTAAGGAAGATGAAGAAGCCGCCGAGATTGAATGGGAGCGTGAAAATGGGGTGGCCAAACTGTCAATTACAACATCCTCTTTCGAGCTCACTATTATTCAGGATCAGATGGTTTACATGATCGATGCAAGGGGCGGCGAGTCTGGACCCGACCTCCTTGGTGAAGGATCCCTATCGTTGAGCCACAACAATAACTAAGGCACCAAATGGGAGGTGTTAGGAATATTATTAGATCCCTCTAACGTAAACCAATTCAATATCATTGTCGATATGTTTTGGTGCATTAAAGCCCTAACAACTCAGTATCGAGTCTATTGTAAAAAGTCCTGTATATGAAAATATACTCGAGTTGTAATAGAGTAGGAAACAGAAAAGAGTATAGTTTGTTGAAGGAATCAGAAAACTCCTCAGATTGTTGAAGATTGATTGAAAGAAAAAGAAAAGCTAGCAAAGCGGAGGAACGCGACTAGGATGCTGAAGAGGCTCTCCAGCAAACTACGAAGACATCCGACGCACGCCAGCAGCCAACAGATGAATAATCAACAATCCAAAGAGAATCTGCACAGTCGAAGATTCAGACGGATTATAATTTACAATGAAACCCGACCAATCAAGAGGATGGAGCAATTATTATGAAAATGGTTTAGACCTACAAAGGATCCGTTCTAACAAGAGACGGCTACAGATAGATGCTACGCCAATCAGAGACGAGGGACTTGAGAGTCTCTGTCCACTGCAGAAAAGGAAGAACGCAGATCGGCGAGCATTCCCTTTGAGTCTAACGGATAAGATTCAAACAACCGTTTGAATCTTCACCTATAAATAGGTGTTATCCTTTCTTGATTCAAAGGTTCGCAATTTCTATATTCAAGACACAACAAAGAGAACAACTACACTCTCTACACTAACGCGAACTCATCCGAGCTAAGTTCTTAATTGAAGCTTTTCACAAGCTGTCATAATAGAAGCTCGAAGACCTGCGAAGTTTATCTTCTAAAGGTTATCTTGGGATTCTCTCTAGTCCAGAAAGAATCTAGCAGTCACTATTGCAGTGCAAGAGTGATTCATATGGGAAACGCCAACACAAGGATAGGTTTCGGGAAGACCTATAAAACTCCCAGCAGTCGACGTCCAAGGAGAAGGGAGGTTTGTTTTCACTCTAAGGAGCGACACAGGTTGAAGATTGGAGATTTAGGTGCTTTAAGGTGCGCGCTGATCAGACGGAGGAGCTACTCAACGTTAGAGATCAGGCCTGACCTTGTACTCATTCTTCTAGTGAATTTTCAGCCAAGGGGCTGAAAAGTGGACGTAGAACGATTGTTCAAACCACTATAAAAACCCTTGTGTCATTTTCGCTTTATTTTGTTATTGCTTGTGCTTACATACATTTGAAATTAACACACCAAGTGTTGAAGTATAAACTACAATTGAAATAACTAATATACGAGCTAAAACACTTTGGAGAAACACTTGCTAAGTCGAGACCTTAGCAAGATACATGCAAGATAAATTAAATAACTTTCGCTGCATATAAACACTTTGATCGGGGACCAACAGGAGGTAACCCATTGTTCTACTTTGTTTATTTCAATTTTTTCTCTAATTTTTGTGTGATGTCTTTGTGTTTAGTTTTAAAAAAATTTGATCGACACACAGGGTGTCGATCGACACAGAGGCAATAGCTGGAGTACACTTCGACTCGAGCAAGGAGTTGACATGAAGGTTCTATGTCAATCGACACATAGCCTGTCGATCGACACAGAGTGCTAACTGCCCTAAAATTTCGTCTTTCGCATTCTGCAGCCTCTGAGGGATAAAAAGTTGGTGTCTGAGACCAACATTGAGGTACTCTTTCCTTCCTAGTCTGACTTTCAAACATATTCCCTTTGTCAATTGAATAAGTTTGGGGGGGAGGAGGACTAGGTGTTGAAACTTTTTATTGCTTTTTAGTTGTTTTATTTCATGCCCTAGTCGTTGTAGTAGTGGTGAGCACAAGGACTAGGAGTTGAAAATTTTTATTGTTTTTTAGTTGTTTTATTTCATGCCCTAGAAAAAAAAATGCTTAGGTTTTGCATTGTTTTAAATAAAAACTGTGACTATGTGAGTAAATTTGTGGAGCTATGAGATAACCCTAACAAGAATGCAAGATCTGAATTGATTGACTTAAGTATGCATTGATTGTGATAGTGGTTGAGTATGCCTATGAATGTAGAAAACTGCATGATTACTCGTTTTGAAACTTGCAAAGGCATGATGTTGATGATGAGATTTTGAGCTTTAATTTCGATTGTGAGTGTGTCTGCATTATTGAGTATCTCTAGAACTTGCTTTGTTTCTTTCTCAAGACTGCTAGCGTGCACAGGTTTAGGAAGTGATTTTAGGCCATCCTTGTTTAGCCTATTTATCCCATACACTGTCCCTTTCAATGTTTTATCCTTAGTCAGCCCCATTGAGCATTTAGTTTTCTTTCTTGATTTTGAGTAAGAAAAAGTTCTGGTTTTCTCTTGTCTATGAGAGAAAGTGGTGAATAAGGGAGGAATAATTGGGAGAACGATAAGATATTATTTGAAGGATGAAAACAATAGGAAATGTTGGGCTCTAGAAAAAAATGAAAATATATATATATATATGTGTGTGTGTGTGTGTGTGTGTGTGTGTATGTGTGTGTGTGTGTGTGTGTGTGTTTGTTAGTCCTTATAAGCTCAAATGTTTAAACAAAATTATTAAGAGCATAAAAGGATGTGCGACAAGAAAAAAAAAAAGAGAAAGAAAAATAAATAAAAGAACCTTGTTTGATGTTGAATACTATAGGAGAAGGGTGAACATCAATAGATAGTGGTTTAGATTTGTTGGGAATGATCAACTAAATTGATTTTAGTTACTTGGCCATATATTTTCCTACCTTTCACTAAAAAGCCTACATTACAACCTTGAATACAGTCCTTTTTAATCTTAGACTTGTGTGCACATATTTGCAGTGGAGATTTAGAATATTTGCAAGCCTATGGTAGAACTTGATTTGCATGACTTGTGTGATCTCATATTATCCTGAACACTTGAGTGAATGAGTGAAACACTTCCCTTGTGAGTCTTCCATAGTTTACTGATTTTCTGATTCCTACAAAGTGTTGATGTTTTGTAGATTTACGAGTTTGATTGTGATGAATCTTGTGAGACATTGCACTTCTCTTCTACTTGAACTTTTGATTCATTCTTTTGTTGATTGAGGACAATCAAGTGTATAAGTTTTGGGGGTTGATAAGCTCGTATTTTGCTTCACTTATCACATTATTTTCTTCTTTGTTTCTTGTATATTTAGTAGTTTTTAGTTAATAATCGAGCATGAACTGTTTATAGGGGATATTATGCTTGTCATGCTCAGTTTTGTAGGTATTTGAGGCTAAAAATGAGCAGAAGGTGAAAAGATACGAGCTACACAGAGTTGCTGCTTCGATGACACACGGGAAGTCAACCAAGTTAGAAGACGTGCCAAAATCCTGAAGTGTGATCTCTATGTCGATCGACGTGGTGCATGTCGATCGACACGAAGGTCGGATGTTGATCAAAAGGCAAGAACAGATGAAGGCTCGACACACATACGTGTGTGTCGATTGACACCGCCGGTGTCGATCAACACGGAGGTTGGAGAAGAGGAATCGACATGAAGCCATTCCCGCATGCCGACTTGCATGTGTATCGATCGACACAGAAGTCCGGGATGGAAATTTCACCTGTTTTGGAGAGTTGTGATATTTTAGCTCATTGCCTTTTGAAGATCAAAATTTTCCCCTATAAATAGGACCTTATTAGCTCGAAAATCTCTCTTCTTTTACGTTCAATTCCTTGTTATTTTTATTTTAGTTTTCAGCACTTTAATTTTCCAGTGCTCTTTATTTTCATTGTTGCATTTGGATTCAAAAACTTTAAGGTTCCTATTGCTTTAATGAATCAAGTAAGTTTTTATGTGTTTATTGCAATGTTTCTCTCAATTATGATAGGCTAGAACCCTTAACAGGTTCTAGGGTTTTCTCCATTTTTTTTAGCATGCGTTAATTCGATCGATTTCAAACCTTAATTAGCTTGGTTCAAATTCTATGGTTTTGATTTTAAAATCTATTTTTAATTGAAGGATCGAGAGATGAAAATTGGATTAGGTTTATAGTTATTAATTTGAGACTGAGATGAGATAATTAATAACAAAAAAATAGAATTTGATACAACTGTTTTCTGTCTCAAAAATAAGAATCAGTTGTAGGGTTCAAATCTGTATCTTTATTGAGGTTGGCTAGTAGTCTAGGTTTTAATTGCCCAAAAAAAGGAATTAACTCCAAAATATGAGATTTCCCACCTAAGTCATTATTTTTGGTAGGGATGTCAATCGGGCTAAGAAAATGATGAACCAACAAAAATAAAAGACTTCAAATAACAATATCTTTGCAAAAAAATAGTGATAAGTGGATAATCATAGTTTGAAAAGAAAAAAAATATCAATCCTTATATACCAACTAATTTAAGTAACAGAAGTACATTTCTCAACGTATAAAATGATAAAAAATGATAAAAAAATTAAATATAGCTTTCACTTGGGTGAACATAACAACGAGTGGCTAAAGGTTCTTGAAAGGAAGAAATGAGTAGGTACGCTAATTTGGAGAGTGACGAGTGGAAGACAGTGAAAGAGGAAGAAATGAGAGAATTTTCGATTTGAGGGTAAAGGACTACGTCATTGGGAGAGATTGATGAGATTTTGTGTGACGGAAAATTAGGTCTAGGGAATTAGGTATATAATTAATGGGTATAGTAGGATATAAATAATATTAGAAATAATAAATAATATATTATTAAATATTGCCGGACCTACGGGCCAACCCGCAACCCACCGGGCTCAGCCCGTTCGGGCCGCCAACCCGTCGGGTTCAACCCGTTCGGTTAAAAATAATTTTTGGTTGGAAATTTCTTACCCTAACCCGCATTTTAGCCCACCGGTTTCGGGCCGACCCATCGGTTTCGGGCTTTATTGACATCCCTAATTTTTGGTTTGGATTGATTGCTTATGAATGTTGAATTGGATTGGTTGATTTCCCTAGAATCTGTATTTTTATTTATTGAATCTTATTCCAAAAGTATTTTCTGTTTTAGAAAACAAAAACCCTAATCTCAAACTTGGATTCACTCAAACAAAGAATAGATAAACTATGTCAGTACATGAAATAATCTCGTTGCACTATCCTTGTGGATTCGACATCCCTTTGGGTTTATAAATTTATTTGCATCGCTATACTATAATTTATCTATAGTTTTTACAGCGATCAACTAACACTAAGAGAAAAGAAATAGTTTTTGTCAAAGAAAACCCCAGTGATCAAGATTTAGGTTGAAAGGTTAAGGGGTAGCCTATAATGCGCCAATTCAAACTGGTAAAGCTAAATGTTGGTTAGCCAACAAACTTAAACTGGCCAATCAGAAAGTGACGAGAAAACCGGTATGTATGGAGAAACTGAGAAAATAGTATGCTCCTATATCAATTGCCTTTTCTGCTTTGCCGCACTTGCTCTGTCCTTTTCTGACACAGAGTGTCGACATCCTGTTGCGTGTCAAAATGGCTCGTCAGTTTGAGGAATACTAAACTGGACATTTGAACTTCGGACTTTAAGGAATCTCCTTTTCCTTAGGTTTGGTTCTTGTGATTCCTCATGTGTGTTTTTGTCTCTACTCGTGCGAAGAAACTTGACATGATAAACTGGTGAGTCCAGCTGGTGAAATCAACCAGTTTATCTGAGTGGTCTGCATCAAGTTGGAATGGTCGTCAGTTCGCCAGTTCATCAAGCTGGAATGGTCGATCACAAGCCCAGATTGTCTTGATCAACTTTTACAACTCGATAAACATCCTAAGTGGATATTAAAATTTGTACGACTAAATTAATCTAGAGACACTTCCTAGGGTGATTTCTATACATGTTTGACACATCAATACATAAAAGGTAAGAGAATTTTAATTCTAAATTTCCTACAGTAAATATTCCTATAGTACAAATATTTAATATTGTTTGATTTAACTAAATTATTAAATGTTAAGAAATATTCATTTTTTTCTGAGGATTTTATCAACGTGAATATTTTTTTTAATATTTTAATAATATAATGCATACACATTCAAAAGGTAACTCATTTCTATAAACTTGCATAAGTTTTAATATTGACAAGTTTTGGGATGATTAAAAAGAGATCAATAGACAAAGAAATCAAAGCGTCAGAGATCGAAAAAAGAGGTCTATAAATAGGGTGATGAAATGTGTATAAGATTGATTAAGGTGTTTACAATCTGATATGTTCAGTTTGAAGAGTTAAATATTAGTCAAAAATACATACAAGTTGAAAGTCTCATAAATTAAATTGGTCAAATAATTCTTTTTAATCAAACCGCAAATCATATAAAGAAATAAGAATAGTATATTTATCAGTATTAAATTTTTATTAGAATTATTAGAGTAATTGAAATGTGTGTACATCTTTTTTTTTTTTTTTTTTTACGGATTGTTATGATAAATTCTTATATGGAATATTATATACTACCTCCGTCCCAAAACAATTGTCTGGTTTGAAAATGACACAGATACCAATGCGAATAGAGATAGAGGAAATTAGTATTTTATTAGTGAGTGTGTAATAACTTTCCATTTTAGGAAAAAAGACAATTATTTGGGACAGACGAAAAAGGAAAACAAGACAATTGTTTTGGGACGGAGGGAGTAATATTTTTTAAAAAATATTTATATTTGAATTAATCAATAAAAACATTATTAATAATATATATGTACTGCACATGGACAAACTAGATAAACAATATACGAAACAAATATACAATATAAATAATATATTAATTTATATTGTATATATTATCACATGACACTGAAAAAATCATATAGTATATTTATAAACAAAATATCAAAATAATATTAGTGTAGAGAAAGTAAGAATTTTGTTGTTATTATTATACTATATTTATAAATAAATTTGATGAAACATAAACCTAATATCCAAGTGTTACAAAATTGAGACAGATCAGCGTTACATAAATATCTCCACACCATAAATAATTACCAAAGTTGAAAAGCAGCAATGAAAGAGAAAGGGAAATGGGGAGGTGTAACTCTATATTCAATTGTCAAATGTTTTAGCTTTAAAAATGGGACACTTGGAAAGTGGGTTAAGTTTTTTATAGCTTTAAAGCAACGCCTTCCCTTCCCAACATAATTCATATTCAAGAAAATTAAAATTCTTAGCCGTTTACAACATCATTAACATCAACGACAAATTAAAGAGTGTTTAATCAACAAGAGGTTGATTAAGACTCCTTGAGTAGCATTTCTGGTTACTACCAATTAAAGACATAAAGTGTGTTTGCATCTAGGAGAGAAAAATCGAACTGCAAATTGCAAATTGAAATGAAGATTTTGGACGATTTAGGTTCATTCGGAGATTTTCAAACTGATATATAGACTTGGTGCAGTTTAGATTGAGGGTTTTGGATTCAATTGAAAACGAACAGATGAAATCTTATAGACAAAAACTTGCGTTTAGGCACGCCTAAACGGTTTAGGCGGGTTTTATCCATACCCAAATGGGTTCACCCATCCCAAATAAGGTTTATTAATCCCCAATTAGGGTATATTAGATGGGTTTGGGTTGGGTTAATGAATAAAACCCACCTAAACCATTTAAGCGTGCCTAACCTGAGAACTTCCCAATCTTATATTATTTGTGAATTGTTTATGTATGAAATGTATATGTTATCTTTAAGTATTAAATTTGTGGATATTAATTGTGAAATATGTTCAATATGGTGTGAAATAATAAGATATTTCTAGATTAGGTAATTAACAAAAATAATAGGTTTGGTTGCAACCAAATCGAAATCGAAGTTTCGATTCGAATATGTTCAAGCAAATCTAGTCGGGCAGTTCAATTTGAGTTTTATAAATTTTTGAATTGATGATTTGGATAATTCAATTTTAGGAAGGTCTCACGTTAGGCACGCCTAAATAGTTTAGGTGGGTTTTATCCATTAACACAAGTCAAACTCATCTAATATATCTGATTAATAAACCTATTTTGGATAGATGAACCCATTGAGTATGGATAAAACCCGCCTAAACCGTTTAGGCGTGTCTAACACAAGTTTAACCAAATTGACTATATGCTCAACCCTACTTTAACATGCAATGGTTGCATGCAGGGGTAGCACCACATAGGGTTGATGGGGTCGGTCACATTACGGGTTTTCGATTTATCATGTTTTTATACATGTATATATTAAGGAAAACAAATAAGATTCTAGTATATCAACTCGAAAATTATGATTGAGCCCCACAACATTCAATTTTTGTTTTCGTCTCTTACTGCATGACAAAAGCATGATCACGAAATACAAGTTAACTATGAAGAGATCTGAAACTAAATCGAAATGGGGTCCTTACAATTCAAAGAAAGTTATAAAATATGAATAAGATGTTCAACGATCAATTCTCTCCCCTACCAAAAGAACAAAGAAAAGAGAATAATGTTTGCTTGGGGCTTCAGAAATAGTGGGCTTTGAATCCAAGAATCTGAAAACGGAAATCGACACATCAACTCACTTAATTGTCAATGGTCTTTTCTTATATTTCAGACACATAATTATATGATGTTAGAATAAGCTTCAAATATTAGCATAAATCCTTGCTTCTTCACCACACCAACCCCAACAATCTATATTCTTCACCACTATTTAAGCCTCCCAATTTCCAGCCACAATTTTACAACAAAAACTCCAGTTTACCTCTTCCAGGTATTCTATGCTTGTTTCCTTTATTTTGATTGTATATTCTCCCATTTTTATCTCAGTTTTCATGCAACTTTTTATCACCTTTATGAAAATATTCACCTCATAGCCATAGATTCCAGAAATGAAAGTTTGTCGAATAACGTTATGCTCGACGCACCAGTGGCAAACGCAGAAGTTGAGGGTAGTAGAGATTAATACTCAAAGTTAAAAACAATTTAAGATTGATCATGTTGCTCAATTGATAGGATTAGTTAGAGGTGGCCACAGGTCGGTTCTGGTTCGGAACTGCCGGTTCCAGAAATGTGGAACCTAAACCGGCCCTTCTTTTTGCAGTTTCGGTTCCAAGGCCAGTTCTGGTTCCGGTTCAACACAAAACCTGTTCGGTTCCGGTTTCGATTAAGAACCGACAGTTCGAGGTGACGTGGTGCGTTGTCATTGGCCGATTTCATTTTTTTTAAAATAATTTTTTTTTTCCGGCGGTTCCGAACCGCCGATTTCAGGTTTCATTTGGCCACCTCTAGGATTAGCCCCTGCTCAAGTTCTTTCAATTATTTTATTTAATTGAGAGATTTTGATAAGGCTGTAGCATGATGGTCAAAAAAATTCTGAAAAAGCTGTAATATGATTCATCAGACAAGAACGAAATTCAAATCAATATACCCTTCCATTATTCAAAGCATCTTGATGTTAACAAATTCAAATGATTGAATAGGTAAAAACAAGATGCTGCAATGCTTAAGAGGAAGGAAAAAAAGGGCAGAAAGCTCAAACAGCAAAGGTGGTGGTGCAGACACCATAGCCAAAAGATGGAAGATCTTGAGTGGCTCCAACCATTGGGATGGTCTGTTGGATCCTCTGGATCTTGATCTTCGTCGCTACATAATCCACTACGGGGCGATGGCGCAGGCGACGTACGACACATTCAACTCCGAGAAGGCATCAAAGTATGCAGGGAGCAGCAGATATGCAAAGGACAACCTCTTCTCCAGGGTTGGATTGGACAAGGGCAGTCCATTCAAGTACCGCGTCACCAAATACTTCTACGCAACTTCATCGACTAAACTCCCCGATGCCTTCATCATCAAGTCGCTGTCGAGAGAGGCGTGGAGTAAGGAATCAAACTGGATAGGGTATGCAGCTGTGGCAACAGATGAAGGGAAGGCTGCATTAGGAAGGAGGGATATCTTGATAGCATGGAGAGGCACCATCAGGCCTCTGGAATGGAGTAATGACTTCGAGTTTGCAACGGTTCCAGCACCGGATATCTTCCGAGGAAGCAGTGAGCCTGGGGTACATCTTGGTTGGTATTCAATCTACACATCTGATGATCCAAAATCTCCTTTTACTAAGCTAAGTGCTAGAAACCAGGTAAAGATTCTTGCATATGTATATATTGATGGTGTTTTCAGACAAGATCTTCATATTCTGACATGCAGAATGAATGTCTGTGATCAGGTTTTGACTGAGGTGAGTAGACTGGTAGAATTATACAAGAATGAGGAGATTAGCTTAACTATCACTGGACACAGTTTAGGGGCTGCAGTATCTACTTTGAATGCAGTAGACATTGTTTCAAATGGATACAACAAGCCTAGGGGCATGCCCCACAAGGCATGTCCTGTCACAGCCTTTGTCTTCGCCAGCCCTCGCGTAGGGGACGAAAACTTCAGGGAAGTTTTCTCCAACTTGAAAAATCTTCATGTTTTGAGAGTGAGGAATGCATTGGATGTTGTCCCAACATACCCACTCCTAGGGTATGCGGAGGTGGGGGAAGAGCTGGCCATAGACACGACTAAGTCGAACTACTTGAAGAGTCCAGGGAATGTGAAAACTTGGCATAACCTGGAGGGGTATTTGCATGGAGTTGCAGGGACACAAGGGAGTAAAGGGGGATTCAAGCTGGAAGTTAAAAGGGATATTGCTTTGGTTAATAAGAGTCAGGATTCTTTGAAAGATGAAAATGGTGTTCCTGCTTCATGGTGGTGTGACAGAAACTTAGGCATGGTGCAGTTGGAAGATGGTTCTTGGGAATTGAGGGATCATGAGAGAGATGATTTTTGAGCCAAGGAGAGATTGCTAAATCCACACATCATAGGTGACATTTCTAAGTTGGTAATCTGTTTCAAAATTATGGTATGGAGTCTTCAATTATGTTGGAGGATTTAACCTCAAGATCTTGCAGCCCAATTAGCATTTCATCTCGTATTTTACTTCACCAATAAATCACTATGAAACGATGTATAATTTACATGTATGTATCAATAAAATGCATCAAATATTGAGAGAAGGCTGCATGCAACTACTATGCATGGTGGATTGCAACATTTATAGTAGTATTTCTTGCATATCCTTCATATTTGAGCACCTCAAGGAGACAACAAATTGCAATAAATTTTCAAAAACTATCATTATAAGAGTAGTGAAAACAAATTTACATACATTCTCAACTGATTGTTACATTCCTAGCAGCAGAAAAATCGAAAATATAGAACCATGATAAGTGAAAAGGACAAGGAATATGATAATCAGTTTGAAGAAACGTACATTTTCTTTTAAACTCGATGCTAATTTTGTGGGGATGTACACAAGCTCTCCACTGCTACCAGAAAGCTGTTACTGTTTAACTTGTAGAGAAGCTTCAACGCGTTGGATAAGCTGGTCTGCACCCAATGCACCCTCCTGAAGATTGAACTCACCAAATTTAGAGTAGAAAGTAGTAATTAAAAGTTGATAGTAAGGGCAGAGTGTAGAAAAACATCATCGTGAAGAGTATGGAGGTCAAGATTTCCTTTCAATGGTGTAGAGCAGCAAAATCTCAACAAGGAACAATAATACTAAGAAGCCCTTAGTATGCATGAAGCAAGCTTACTTCAGTTGAATAAACCAAAATTAACACAATAAATATAAGCAATTTGATCCTCAGACAGAGTGCCTTAATAAGTAATTATAAGAGCCATTAGCCAGCTTAACTAGATTATTCTTGTGCTGTGATTTCTGAAGTAAGAATGTGTCATCTTCACGAGATGTTCTGTTCTTGACAAGCTCAGACAATATGCACCCTTACATTCAAATTCATACAGCTATCCATCATCTTACACAATCCTAAATCATACCAACTCAAAAATGAAGCACATATGGAATGGCTACAAAGTGATCCATGTTAGTTTCTATGCAATGAATCATGAAAGATAGATATGATTATATGAACCTTACTCACATTGAACTAAAGCTTGAGGAAGTGTTCTGAAACAAATGTATTACTTACAAAGCGATCAATTGGTTTGCCATCCTTGAACAAAACGAATGTAGGCAATGCCTGTATCTGGTACTTGTCAGCAATAGCTGGATATTTCTCTGTGTCGATTTTCACAATCAGGATCTTATCTGTCATTGACGCGCTGACCTGTTCCAGTACAGGAACCATGAACTGACAAGGACCGCACCTATAAAAATGCAAAAAACAGTCAGTTAAACCATATGTGATGCAGAGTTTTCTAGCAACTACAACTTCAAAGACTAATACAAGGCATGAGATGCACCACATTTCATTACAAACTGAAAATCTCATCAGCATTAAAACTAGCAACGAAGGAAAAGGAAACGAAAATTGTATTACCAAGTAGCATAGAAGTCCACCAACACTGGCTTCTTAGATTTTTCCAACACCTCATCAAATGAATTAAATGTCTGCTTCTTAGATGCAACCTGATGGAACAACATTACAACAGTCATACATACTTATGAATCATCCACAATATCCAAGTCTGAGACACAACACATATGATTCCATAATTAAACTAATTAGAAACTAAAAACCTCCATCATCTACTTCAATTATGTATTGCACCAACTAATTTGAGCTGGAGTTACTATGTTATATCTGATTCTACAACTCATTTTCCATCAAAAGCACAAACAATAAATTTGTCTCGACTTTTGGGATGAAAGTAGTAACCAAATCTCCATCAGGTTACTTCTTCAGGAACAATAAATTTGTCTAGATTTTTGGGATGAAAGTAGTAACCAAATTGAAAGCAGACACAAATCAAATAGAACCTAGCAAGAACAGGTGTTCAAAATCCTCGTACTTCATAATCACTCACATACATTTTTCCGCACGCATCCGAGAAATTAACAGCAAAATAGTAAGAGCTCCTTAACTTCACGCTACCATAAAAAATAAATAAATAAATAAATAACCTAAGTCAAACATTTTCTTTCTTTCAGGATGTGTAACTACCGTAGTAAGCGTACGACGGCGGAGCTGGGAGTTAAGGCAGTGGCTCCGGAAACTTCGGAGCTCCGACGGGAAAAGAAGAGACGAAAAGTGAGAAAGCTTCGAGCTTTTTTCAGACGAGGAAGAGGGAAGCAGGTGGATGGCGGTTGCGGTGATTGCCGGAGTTACAGACATCGACATTTTTGGAGGGAATGGAGAAGAAGGGGCGAGGAGATGGGAGATATTGTGGAAGTGGGATTTGTTGTGTTGCCAATTCCAAACAAAATTTTTACAGGTGTAAATATGTGAAAAATGAGAATTTGGAGAGTCGAAAAATACTGCTGCAGAAAATCCAAATTTGCAGGATAGATTTTAATCAAGAAGCAACGAGTTCCGACAATCAAATTAATTTCGTGGGAATAAATATAAAAAAACATTATAGAATCTTGGGAGAGACGGATCTTTTTATGGAAACTATTAACTAACAACGTAGTCAGAAAATGTCTCCAAATCGAAATTCAATTGATGTAAGCATCTAACTTGTGTTTAATAGCTGTGAATTTAATACTCCCTCCTCGGTTTCGATTATATAGTCCGAATTATTATTTTAAATTATTTTATATAGTCCAATTTCTATATTTTGTATTATTTTTATATGATCATTTACCATTACATTCCTGAATAATTTTGGAAAATGAAAATATTAAATGTAATATTATGAAAATGAGAGGTTAATTAATTTTTTAAATAAGAGTAATGTTGGAAGTTTATTTAGATATTAAATAATTTTTGGCAAACGTGCAAGATCAAATTGAACTATATAATCGGAACGGATGGAGTATAAATATAAGCAGATTCTGTTGATTATGTTTTTGTAGTTACTTAATTTGTATATTAACAATTAATTTAATTAGATTTAATGACTAAAATTCATTATTTACATTTAAGAAAAATTTCACTTGTATTGGTAACTATCATTTTTTATGTATTTATTTAAATTCATATATCCAAACTCAAAAATTTAAAACTATAATTTTTTAGTTACTTTTATCACTATACTCCATTACGAAAAGTAAATAGAGTATTGGCTTGAATAAATTGAACAAAGAAGCAGATTATAATTAAAATATTTTAATTTAAAAAATCTTCATTTTAAATAGGTCCAAACTGTATAGTTTCATAGCTAATGAATTGAACAACATTGAAATTTATTTGTCACAACTATATTTATCATTGTTGGGCCCGTGAAATAGTGGGCTAAAATGATTTGAAGGAGAGAAGAGAAGCCCAACTACCAGATCAAAAGGCCCAACCACGAGATCACATAACCCATTGGGGGAGATTTGATGTTTTCAAAATGTGGCCTTATTGCTATAAAAGGGAACCTGCTACTGTTGTAAAAATATCTAATATCGAGGATGGGGACAAAATTGAAATATTGGCCATGCCTCTTGCTTTCTCTACCCAAGAAGATGTTATGATTTAGAGATATTCAAAAAGAGGTACATTTTCAGTTAAGTCGGCATACTATGTGGCAGTTAATCAAACCTCAAAAGCCAATGATCGGAAAGCATCACCCAGCACCCCCCCTAACTATTTGGAAGTGGATCTGGAGCACAAATGTGCAACCAAGGATCGAGAATTTTGCTTGGAAAATTTGTTTGAACATCTTGTCGTCCAAGGAAAATTTGAAAAGGAGAGGAATTGACATTGATCCCATTTGTTCCTCTTGTGGAGAAGAAAAAGAGACAATAGACCATGTCATTCTTTACTACTCATTGGCGAAGCAAGTTTGGTACACCTCCTACCTGAGACTGGATGTGGAAAAGCTAATACATCGTCATTCAGGAACTTGCTCTGGGATTTTCTTGAAGATCGGAAAGATGCAGTCGAACTCCTCCTTACTTTAGCCTGGGAGATTTGGAAGGCGAGAAACGATGGGGTCTTTAACCAGAAAAAGCGCCACCCCCAATCAGTCATCAAAAGAGCAGTGGTCTATTGGAACCTTTTGGGGAATGAGAAGAAGTCCAAGCCTGCTGCAACAAAGAACGAAGAGAAGTGGACCAAACCAGGGAAAGGAAAAAAGAAAACTGAATGTGGATATGGCTGTTCTCAGTGACAAAGAAATCGGCATGGGATTTATCTTTCGGAATGACAATGGAGAAGTGGAGCTGGCAGCGAAAGAAACTCTCTCGGCGCAGGGCAGCAGTACCCCCTTGAAGCTCTCGCGATGAGATTCGCCCTTCAGAAAGCCAAACAATACCATCTGCGGATCGACGAGGTGGAATCAGATAGTCTTGATCTTATCCAGTAGATTAAAGGTTGGTACCATGCCGCCCCATATTGTGACATTTTGGTGAAGGATATCAAATATCTGGCAAAACTTATCGGCAATCCTTCCTTTAAGCATACTCGGAGAAAGGCAAATCAGTCCGCGCACTTAGCCGCCAGAGGCCCAGATTTTATCAGTGTTAATCATAATCCAATTCACCTCTGCGAGGTTTTGAACTCGGATTTGTAATCATTCTGTGAGTTAATGCAAGCTTTGTTTCTCAAAAAAAAAAAAAAAAAATACACAGTTACTCGAAAAAATTCGCCACTCTGTGGACCACATTCGTTAGTCACAAAGCATACATTTTAATTGGGTAATTCTAAATGCAACTACATTTTTATTAAACATAATCCTTGAAAAAATAAAAATTTAAGTTACAATATACAATTATAATTTTAACTCTATAGCCACCAATTTAATAAAATAAAAAAATTAAATACTTAGCTCATCTCCATTTTCATTTAAACTAAAACCCCAATTAAAATAATTCACGTTGAATGGACAATATGGCCGCCTTGGAACTCCACAACCTCTCCGGCGATACTCCTCGCGTCTAATCTCTTCTGTTGCTTGCTGCTCTCCCCCACTTTCTCATGTTCAGACTCATAGGCAGGCTCCATTGATGAAGGGGTATGACCGTTTCTTGGGTGGTGGCAACTACAAAAAAATAACTTTTTCGCTACGGAAATTTCCGTAGGCAAAAAGAGAATTTCCGTCGCTAAACACCATTCCCGACGGATTTCCGACAGACATCAACCGTCGTTAAATACCTCGTCGCTAAAAGCTGGCGATGGAACTCCAGTCCGTAGTTAAATTCATCGACGAAATTACATACGGAATACACCGTCGCTATAGTCCGTCGTTAAATCTCGACGGAACTCCGTCGTTATACTCAGGATCTCCCAACGGAATTTTCGTAGCTAAATATTTTGTTTTCCGACGGATTTTCCGTTTCTATATTTTACAGACGGAATTCCGTCGTTAAACATCAAATGTCCCGACGAAATTTCCGTCATTAAATTTTTAAACTGCCAACAAAATTTCCGTAGCTAAACTTTCCCTACGGAAATTCCGTCGGGAAACTTTGCATCCTCCCAATTTAATTATTAAATATTTCGTTGCTATGCTATCAAACCTATTTTTTTAAAAAAAATATTTTAGAATACATGTTATATAACACAATATCATTAACCAAACAAAAACAATAATAATATTATATTAATGATTGAGCAAATCTACTACTGTTCACAAAATCTCTCATAGTTCATCACATGTACTAAGTAATTACATGTGCTATGAAAATAAAACACTATCAAGAGGATGGTGGAGGTCTAAAACCACTAATAAATCGTGTGCAAACAGACTCCATCTCCTCCCTCATCTTTGTCTCCATTTCAGCCTTTTCTCGATCAATAGTAGGACAAGGTCCTCCACCAACTTTTATATCCTTGTATTGCTGCGAGACGGTCAGCCTTTTCTGTGGCAAATGTGATTCTTTGCTGGTAGAATTCCCTTGGGATGACTGGAGCTTTATATGTGTTTTTAGGATTGTTGGCTGATCATGATCATTAGAAAAAAGAATATTATACAATAAAAAAAGGAGTAATTTGGGAGGGTAGAAAGTATTGAGCTGCTTCACTTTACAAATTGCAATGATTATGACTTTCATCTAAAATATTATTTCCAACTGATTTAGCTTATCAAATGCTATAAAATATGGCCAAAATTTGGTGTTCTGATACAGTCTAAAAGTACATGATCAGAGGAAAGAAACTTGAAGCTAACCAGTTCTATATGTCCAGTTACATGTGCTTTTCGACAATGCATTATGCAACTCAATAATATTTCTCAATTCAACAAACCCAATATCAAAAGGTTTATCTTTAAGACTTTAACAGGCAAAATGGATTGTGGGACTTGAATTTAATATCTCACCAAGTTTTGTGCCAACAAGAACAATTGGGACACCAGGGGTGTAATGCTTCAATTCAGGAATCCACTGAAATAGAAATAAATCGGAGGCCAAAATAGGGACAATATTAACATATAGAAATTGCTGAAAACAAATGTTTACAACAGGAAAGAAAAATAAGTAATAAACGGGCAAACAAAACCTTACCTTCTTGGAAACATTTTCATAGCTTGCGTTGTTAATAAGAGAAAATGCCAGAATGAAAACATCAGTAAAGTATTCAATTTAGTTAGTGCAAGGAGCCATAGAACTAGTGAATGCATTCTTCTACATTTCAAAGCAACAATTCTCTACCCAAGTTCAGCCAAATCAGCGGGAACTCCATAATCCACAGATCAAGAAACTCAGAAGAGATAGAGACAAAACTCTTAGACCAACCATCACAGATGAAGTTATAACAAAGCTTTGATAGCTCATATCCAAGAACAAACAAGAATTCCCCCAAAAACAATAAAATCAAAAAAAAAAAAACTTATAGTAATGCTCAAATTACATTACCTGATCTCAATCTATTTACATTACTATTGATTAACCTCAAGACTGCAGTGTTCTCTCAAGAAATGAATAAGAGAAGTTTGTTTAAACAAGACAAAGCAAACTGTTGAATTTGACTAAATTAAAACAAGATAATCTTAAAAACTGAATGATATATGCTTAGATTCTTTTATCCTTAGAACACTACTCTTCCAGATACACTATGCCACAGAGAACAAATAAGGCACAATCAATTAAAAGAATACCCATTCACAGCAACAACACTCAAGTTCATTGCCCTACACTAGGCTAACAGAACAAATAAAGCACGGTCAATAAGATACAGATAAAGACACACTTAATCAACAACTGACTCAAGTGCACGAAGTGAGACCACAAACAAAGAAAGTGATATTGGTTGTTGATGAATTCGATGAAGTACCGTTACGAAGCGTGGCGAAAATGGAACCGCATTGGAGATGGAAGCACGGTGGAGATGGAAGTACAGCAGAGATGGAAGCGCGGCGGAGATTGAAGCACAGACCAGTCGAACAAATAAGGCACGGTCAATAACATACATAAAAAGATGCTCTAAATCAACAACAAACTCTGGTGCAGGAAGTGATATTGGCTGAATTCGATGAACTACCTGTTAGTAAGCTCGACGAAGATGGAAGCGCCGCAGAAATGGAAGCCCAGACCAATCGACGGCGGTTAGGGCAAAATTAGCTATGTGAAAATAAGGGGGTAAATAAAAATAACTAAAATCCCTATCTACGGATAAATTCCGTCGAGAATTATTTATTTAGATACAGAACAAATCTTTCGGAAAAAAAAATTGGGTTAACTACGGAAATTCCGTCGCTAGAAAAAAAAACACCGACGGACAAATATCCGTAGCGAGATATATGTAGATACCGACGGATTTGTCCGTCGGCAAAGTGAAAAACTGATTGCCAACAGAAAATTCACTCGCTAGTCCGTCTCCAAATTTTTTTAAAAAAAATATGTCGTTATATCTGTCGAAAATTCCATCGTCAAATTTCTTATTCAATTTTGTCGAAGATCCGTAGTAAATCCCTCGGCAGTAGCGACGGAATATGTTTCCGTTGTTATTTCCGTCGGTAAAAATGAGTTTTTTTTGTAGTGCAAATTGTGGTGTAAATTAGGGATTTAATCTTCTTTCGTATGGCTTTCGTTGAAAAGTTGCTAGAATGATACATGGGTGATGCTGATTGCTCTTGCTGCTCTTGTTGTGAGATACATAACTTTGATTTTCTTGTTTTTAAGTTTGATAAAGAGGGTGATGAGGAGGATTCCTCCAAGGATCAGCCTTGTGATTTTCTTCTTCCAGCTTTTGATTTGCAAAAAATTTTCAATCTTCTTCTGGAAACTCTCTGAATTATTTTTCTTCTCTTGGATGTGCAAATTAGGGGTTTGGTTTAAATGAAAATGAGATTACGTATTTGAATTTTAATTTTAATTAAATTTTAAATTGAGGTTATAGGACTAAAATTGTAATTGTATATTATAACTTAAATTTTTATTTTTTTTAAGATGTTGTGTTAGCAAAAATGTGGTTGCGTTTAGAATTACTCATTTTAATTTCAATTTTGTATTTTGCTTATTGCAATTGCTTTTCTATGGTTATTTATTTCATTCAACTTTTCAGGACCACGAGCTCCATTCTGATCAATCGAACATTAATAATCATAATTAGGGTGATAATTATACGGATGTGTCAAATCGTATCCAATTCGTATAAAAATGTGTTGATCCGTATTTCAATCCAATCCATTATCTTAAATACAAACATGAAGTGAACTACTAAGGCCGTAAAAGTCAAATTTAATTAATGAGATAGAGTTCAATCCGATTAATAAATTCGAAAATTTAATAATTAAAGGACTTATAAGCATTTAATATTTATTTAATACTATACACATCATAAAAATATGATTGACATGATAATAATATTTGAATCCAAAATCGATTCTTCTTGTGCTTTACATATGAATACCATAATTCGTAATCTAAACACATTATTTTCGTGTAAAATTTGGTAAGCCTAATCATTTTCCATCTTTTAAAATATAAAAGTGCAATTTCGATCAAAACATTAACTTCCATAATTTATATTAACGATAAAAGTTTTTATTTGTAAGCATATAATGAAAACGTAAAAAATCATATTGATCATAGATTGAACTGTACGTGTTCAAATATTATTGAGATAGAAAAGTAATATATTTTAATTATTTGAATTGATAAATACATAGTATTGGGGTCGAAAATGAACAACCCAATTAAGAGGTCCAAAAGCGCGACCCAAAGATAATTCCGCAGAAAAGGAGGATTACTTAGACCGGGCAAAAGGTCTAGTAAGCGAGCCTAAAATAGGAGATTGATTCGCCTCGGCTAGTATGAAGCAAAACTAGACCGAAAGCAGTTCGATTTAGCTGGAAAGGAGTCCGAATAAAAGGACAGTTCGATTAAAGGGCAGATCGATATGATCAGTCCGACAAAAACGATAAAATACACGTGTAGATTGGAGCAATAAATGCGAATAAAGGCGAAGGGCAGATTTCACGGAAACTGAAGCACGGGTGCGTCGAGAGATTAATTACATGCAATTATTGCGAGGCGGAGAACTCGGCGGAGAACTCGGCGGAGAACTCGGAGCCGTTTCTCAGAGCTCTATAAATATTATGGCAAGGTGGATTTAGGGGGTTAATCGTGGCATTTGCGAAGAAAAGAGCATACCAATTTGATTGCACATTTATCTATAGAAATTACTTGATTATTGCAGTTCGAAGCAGTTCGAACAGCTGAGAATTGTATTTCATTCCATATTTGTACTAGCTATATCAATTCAATTTTAGCAGTTTACATCTTAAATACTGCCATTTTATTCTGAGTTAACAAAATTGTTCTTGGGCCTCTTATTACACAAAAAATACCCGCAACAATTTGACGCCCACTGTGGGGCCCAAGAACGAAATCGTGCTAACTTCTTTTGAAGAAAATGGTAGACCGCGGTAATAACTCCAATCCCGTCGAACTAGTCACAGGCGGAACCACACCACCCTCTGGAGCAGGGAAAGGAGTGGGACAAGGACGAGGAGCCAATTCAGCTGCAGGTCGTGGAACTCCCACTGGAGCGAGGCGAGGACAATCAGAGATGATGGGTCACGGGACCGGCCAACATCGTGACTGCAGCGAGACCCTGGACGATATCCGACGAAATTTCAATGTAACCCTGCTCAGTGAGCTACCGTTCCCACCATCGCCGCCTTCGCTAATGCAGGACCCGTACGTAGCTCAGCTGGTAAGCCAGGTTCAGGCGGCTCCGGGCTTCATGGAGAGGATGGGAGCGCAAGTGGACATTATGACCCAAAAGTGCCAGCACCTCGAACAAGATAACCAATGGCTGCAGCAGCGACTCAACGCACAACCAATAGTGGAAGAGCCGGGGAGTACTAGTAGAGGCCGGCCTGCTAAAGCTAGGGATCTGCGAAACGAATTTAACCAAACCATTGAGAATGGGACTGAGCACGTAACACCAAGAACTCCCCCGAAGAATCAACGCGTGAACCCGAACTTACTGATGGGCCCGGGTGCAGCGGGCAATGCAATATTAGCGCAGATGGAAAGGTGATTCGAGCAGCAGTTGAACTACTTCGAATCGCTAATCACCAGGGTGTCGGGCCTCCCACCTCCGGAAAGAACAATCCCAGAGAAAGCTATGCGGATTCGCCATTTGCACCTGAGATTGCGGAGGCCAAGCTCCCGGATCGGTTCACTCCACCCAGTCTCGTACTCTATGACGGCACTTCCGATCTGGATAACCATGTAGCGGTCTATAAGCAGAAAATGTTCGCGTTAACAATTCCCAGTGCTCGGCGTGAGGCCTGCATGTGTAAAAGCTTTGGTTCGAGCCTCACTGGACCCGCTCTTCAGTGGTTCATCAATTTGCTGAGGGGATCGATTTCATCCTTCTCCGAGTTGCACCAGCTCTTCCTCCGACAATACTCGAGTAGCAGGAAGCTCGACAAGCACCCAGATGATTTGTACGCGGTAATCCAGAAACCCGGAGAGCCACTCAGAGCCTATCTGTCATGATTTAATAAGAAAATGGTGGTTGTGCTGAACTGTCCAAACAACACCGCAGTACGAGCATTCACCAAGGGCTTGGACGTTGATTCGGATCTCTATAGAGAACTATCGATCTATCCCTGCCAGACTATGGATGACACCCTCAACCATGCTTGGGCGTTGGTCAAGTGGGAGGGGGACGAGCCTTACCGGAAAGCGCGGTGCAGTGGGGGAAGGCCGGTGGCTCGAGACGACCAATGACGTGAACAGCGGGACAGGCACCCTGCTCGACCGCATTCGTACAATCGCCCGTCAGACAGCAAGCCACCACAGGTTAACACCTTAAACTCTTTTGTGTCAGAGTAGACCCTCGCGATCGAACCAGTAGATCTGGTGCACAATGTACTCCGGAAAATACTCGAAAAGGTGTGGTGGCCGCAAAAAATAAAGACCGATCCGTCCATGAGGGACCCTAAGAAATTTTGCGACTTCCACAATGACCATGGGCACACTACGGCGGACTGTCGAGCGTTGCGATTAGAAGTGGTCGAGTTGTTGAAGAAGGGTCTGCTAGCAAAATTCCTAACGGATAAGGGGAAATGAACTTGGACCTGCGAAAAGCAGACCGCGCCACTTGCAGGAGACGTCGGCCAGACTGAAAAATCGCCAGCCCCAGTTCGCACCATCAATTGTATCACCGGTGGCTCCAAGATCAGTGGAGTAACCAGATCGGCGGCCAAGCGGGCCAGAAGACAGAACCGTGAGGAGGTCGCAATGCAACGCACGCACCAATTGAGTTTACGGACAAAGAAGCTCCAGAATTGAGCCACCCGCATGACGACGCCTTGGTCATCTCTCTACAATTGTCCGACTGCATCGTCAAGAGAATTCTAGGGATAATGATAGTTCGGCCAATATCCTCTTCCAGCATGCGTTAAAGGAAATGAAGATCCCCGAAGAGAGGATAGTGAAGTGTCGGACCCCATTGATATGATTCAATGGAGGGGTGCAGATGGCCGTAGGAACCATAAATTTGCCAACCTACTGCGGCGGAGTTCAACATGATGTGTCTTTCATGATCATCGATGCACTTAGTGCTTATAACGCACTATTGGGACGCCCGTGGCTCCATCAGCTCAGAGAGGTGACCTCCACGTACCACCAGATGGTTAAGTTTCCAACCCCAGAGGGAGTACACACGATCAAAGGCGAGCAGAATGTCGCCAAAGAATGTTACTATGCGAGCTTCAAAGCAGTGTGCTCGCAGCAACACTTCTCAACCAATCTGCCACTACCACCACCAAGGGAGTTCGACAGTACGATAGAAGTAGGGCTCGACCCGACAGACCCAACTAAAAAGACCAACATCGGGAGCAATTTTGATCCGAGAGTCCGGGATGAACTCTTGGAGTTCCTAGCCAAGAAACGTTTAGTGTTTGCATGGTCACACAAAGACATGGTCGGCATAGATCCGGAAGTGATAACGCATCAACTGCAAGTTAATCCCGGCATGAAACATGTGCAATAGTGAAGGAGGAAATTTGCACTAGAAAAGAATGATGCTATCAACGAAGAAATACAGAAGCTACTCGACATCAATTCAGTTAGGGAAGCAAAGTACCCGACGTGGCTGGCCAATGTTGTAGTGGTAAAAAAGAAGAATGAGAAAAATCAAGTGTGTGTGGACTACACAGATCTCAACAAGGCTTGCCCAAAAGACCTGTATCCCCTGCCGCACATCAATAGTATCATCAACGCCACAGCGGGTCATGAGCTCCTAAGTTTCATGGACGCATTTTCAGGATACAACCAATTTATGATGCACCCAGACGACCAAGAGAAGACGAAATTCATGGTGAATAAGGGGATCTACTGCTACAAGGTGATGCCCTTTGAACTAAAAAATACAGGCTCGACCTACCAGCGGCTGGTAAACAAGATGTTTGAACCTCTCATCAGCAAGACCATGGAGGTATACATTGACGACATGCTGGTAAAGTCTAAGAAGGCCTTCGAGCACGTCCAGCATTTAAAGCAAGCCTTCGATATCCTAAAGCAATACAATATGAAGCTAAATCCAGCAAAGTGCACGTTCGGAGTGGCCTCAGGAAAATTCTTAGGATACATCGTAAGCAATCGGGGAATAGAAGCCGAACCAATGCAGATCAGGGCGGTGAAAGAACTAGCTCACCCACGGAGCCCAAAGGAAGTTCAGAAACTGACCGGGAGGCTGGCAGCCTTGAGCCAGTTCATATCATGGTATTCAGATAAGACACATGACTTCTTCCGGGTCTTACGAAAAGGGAAGCAGTTTGCATGGACGGAAGAGTGTGCGAAAGCCTTGGAGCAGTTAAAAGAGTACCTAACAAATCCCCCACTACTTTCGAAACCAGAGCAAGGGGAGACATTGCTACTATATTTATCTGTCTTGGACCACGCCCTTGGCGCCTTCTTGGTACGAGAGTATCAAGGGAGGCAACATCTCGTTCACTACGCAAGTAAGCCCTTGCTCAAAGTTGAAGCCCGATACACGGTGTTGGAAAAATTGGCTCTAGCCTTGATAACGGCATCCTGAAAACTGAGGCCTTACTTCGAAGCACATCCGATAAAGGTGGTAACCTCATACCCACTTCACACCGTATTTTCGAAGCCAAGTCTGTCTGGAAGGTTACTGAAGTGGGCCGTGGAAATTGGGGGCTTCAAACTCAAGTTTGAACCAAGAACGACGATAAAATCTCAAACCCTAGCGGACTTCGTGGCAGAATACTCGGTAAACTTGCAACTAGAGGCTGAGAGGGAAATAGCAAACTTGGAAGTAATGGAACACGGAAAGGAGCCATGGGTACCACAAGTTGATGGCTCCAGCAACATGAATGAGAACGATGCTGGAATAAAGTTGAGAAGTCCATGGGGAGAGCAGTTCGAGCGAGCTATTCACCTCAACTTTGAAGCAACAAATAACGAGGCCGAGTACAAAGCATTGATAAGAGGAATGCAGCTCGCAAAATAACTAGGAGTCCGATGCTTGCAAGTCCAAGGTGATTCACAGCTGGTAGTGTTACAAGTGGATAACCAATACCAAGTTAAAGAACCATGCTTATTAAAGTACCACAAGTTGGCCAAAACAATTAGCAAAGAGTTCGATGAGTTTGAGATAAAGCATGTAGCAGAGAAGAGAACGTAGAGACGGATGCACTGGCAAATTTGGCATCTTCCCGACAAGAGAAGCAAAGCAGACCTATCCCAGTAACCTGCACGGAAGAGCCCGTCGTGAATAAGGGAAGAGAAGTGAACAAGATGGTACAGGGAAGCTCATGGATTGACCCGGTACTCCGGTACATCAAAGAGGGAATCCTACCGAAAGAAAGGACTGAAGCAGTCCGATTGGCTCGCATGGCCGCAAAGTATATTATTCATAACAATGAGTTGTACCGTAGGTCTGTGGAAGGGCCCCTCCTAAAATGTATCCCTCCGAGTGTGGCCCCATCTATTCTGATGGAAATACATGAGGGGGATTGCGGGAGCCATCAGGGAGCTCGCTCCCTGGCACATAAGGTGATATCAGCAGGGTTCTACTGGACTACTCTGAGGAAGGACGTGAGGGAGTACGTAAGAAGCTCCAAAGCCTGCCAAAGGTTCGAGATCACCGTACAAAGCCACGCGGAGCCTCTCCATGCCACCATCCCCGTGTGGCCTTTCATGGCGTGGGGAATGGATATCGTGGGAAAACTCCCAAAAGAAGCCGGGCAGAATGAGTACCTGCTCGTGGCCACTAACTATTTCACAAAATGGGTAGAGGCTGAAGTGTTCTGCAACATCTGGGAGCCAGAAGTAATCAAGTTCCATTGGACGAACATACTGTGCCGATTCGAAATACCAAAAGAAATTAGGACGGACAACGGCACGCAGTTCACCGGGAGGAAAGTCCAAGAATTCTGCGATCAATATGGAATAAAGTTGATATTCTCAACACCTCGATACCCAGAGGCGAATGGACAGGCGAAATCGACGAATAAGATAATAATGGCAACCATGAAGAAGCGATTGAATGCACACTACTCCAGGTGGGTCTACAAACTCTCGGGAGTACTTTAGGCATATCGAACTACCTCGTGAACCGCTACAGGAAGTACACCCTTTGCATTAGCTTATGGTGAGGAGGCGGTGGATACCGATCGAAGTAAAGGCAAGAAGTCTACGAGTTAAATTATGCGACAAAGCCAGCAACGAAGACAAACTTCTCAAAAACTTAGAACTGATCGATGAATGAAGAGCTTAGGCCTTGCTAATGATGGCACAAAGAAGAGCACAGGTCGAAAGGGTCTATAATAGGAGGCTGCAACCTCGAACGTTCCGTGAGGGAGATTGGGTACTGAGGAAAGTATTTCAAAACACTAAGGATAAGAGTGCGGGGAAGTTCGCACCAACCTGGGAAGGGCCCTATAAAATAACTAGAGCTGTCAGAAGAGGATCTTATCATCTAGAATACTACGATGGAAGGGAGATCGCCAATAGTTAGAATGTCAAGCATCTCAAGAAATACTACTTCTAAAAGATACACTTCTCTTTTCTAGTTTTCAAAATTACTTAATATCGAATTGTGACTGAATTGATCGCCGGAGGAGCGGTGCCTCGGCACCGCCCAAGCTCTTTGCAGGAGCAAAAGAATGAGACAAACCCAAGTGAGGGATGGTGAGATGTCGACCTCGAAGCAAGACAAAACAACAGATAAATTTACTCTTCCCTACTCTAACTACTTCCTATTTCCTATCTTTCATTACCATTTACTGACTTAAGCATCGGAGGGGCGATGCTAAGGCATCACCCACTCTAACCTTGCATTATTAAACAGGATTGAAAGCATTACGACATGCACAAGCCAGAAATTTTAAAGTCAGCGATCATAAAAATTGGAATGAAAGCAAGGAAAACAATAAAAAATGTCATGAAGTTAAAACAAAAAAGAAATTGTTTGTAATGTTTCAAATAAGCAGCTTAAATGGAGCGAGGGATCAAGCATCGACGGGGCCTTGGGAGTTAGGCTTTGAACCAGATTCCGTGTCGACTTGCTGGCCGCTGGGCGACTATCGTGTCGACCTGCTGCTGCTGATCACCAGTAGGAAGGACAAGCTACTGCTGGCTGCCAGAGGAATGATCGAGCAGTTCTTGGTCCATAGGGTGCTTGGGCTGTTCCTCGAAGGGCTCCTCGATAGGCCTGTACATTCGGTGACCTGACCCGAAAATCCTAAACCCGATCAACCCGAAAACCCAACTTTCTCCACCCAAAACCCGATCAAATTTCATACTCACCCGACCCGACCCGACCCTAACCCAAATTTTCGGGTCGGGTTATTCGGGTGACCCTAAGACCCGATTTTTTTTTTGCAATTGCAGGAGACGAGCAAGCTGGAGAACTTAGTGTCGACGGGCAACGACTGTTGAGGAGATTAGGCCGCAGGGCAGGGGTGGCGACGGCGAGTGGGCAGGGGGTGGAGCATGCCGCAGTCGCAGAGCAGGCCACACGAGAGAGAGTTGAGAACGACAACGACAGGCGACGGTGACGGGAGAGAGTAGCGCTTGAGATGGGCGCACACTGCACCGGAAGGAGAGGGAGAGAGTCGAGAGACGGAGAGAGGAACAGACTTCAGAGTTTAGGTTTAGAAAAGGAAATTCAATTCAATTTAGGATTAGGAATTAGAGATAATATATTTTAATTGTTAAATATTAATAATATGTATATTTATATATTATATAAATAATATATTATAATTTTAAAAATAAAAAAATATATTTTCGATCGGGTCGGGTGGCACCCGAACCCGATCGCCTAAACCTGCCACCCGACCCGGAATATGTTCGGGTGAGATTTCTCAACCCATCACCCGACCCTAAGGATGAGCCACCCGACCCGATCCGACCCGAAATCATCGGGTCGGGTTGGTTTTTCGGGTTAGGGTCGGGTGATGCACACCCCTACTCCTCGATGTCCAAGACACTAAGGTCAAGATCCGAAAATTGCGCAGCGATCTTACCACGGACCTCTTGCTCAACCTGCTCGGTGAGTGTCTGTAAGTTCAACATTAAAGTATTAAATGTGCGAAATGGAAATGAAAGTGGGAGATACAAAAAAGCGTCGAAAGGTTACCTCGTACGTCTCAACAAAGTGAGAAGACATAATTATGGACTCGAAGTCCAAGCCTTCCCTTGATTTGAGACGCTCGATCTCCTCTCGGGGTCCCTTCAGCTTGGCTACATGAGTTTCCTTCATGGTCTTCATTTGATTATTCATGGACACAATCTAGTCGCCCCTCTTCCGGAGGTCCATCATCAAGAGAGTGACATCGGCAGTGGCTTGATCGTACTTCTTTTTAAAGTCCTCAGCCTCCTCCCGACGCGCATTCGCCTCAGCCTCAACATTGTCTGCCTTCACAGCAAAGGCAACAGTGTTACCCTCGGTATCGTCCAATTTTTCCTCCAACACCTCGATCTTCTTATTCGAGGATTTCACTTCATTCCGGAGTTGGAAAATCTCCTCTGTGCATTTATCCCCGAAGACCTTGAGTTTATGGTGGATTTGGTCGAACTCCACCGTGTTCTGGGGGGAATATCAACATAAGGTGCGATAGAAGGTAAACAAAAGGAAAAAGCGGGGAATACTTACCTCTAGTTGCCGGTGTTCGTATCGGATGAGTCTATTGAAGATCGATCCCGATGTGAGATCGAGGGTCGGAGGATCCAGCAACAGCTTGCGAGTACGGACCAAGAATGAATCAACCCTCGTATTAGCAAGGACGGTCGGAGTTTTAACGATCGACCTCTCTTGGTTCTCCTTCGGATGGTCTTGGTCCCGGCCGTGAGGATGATGACGGCGGTCAGAGCTCCCACCCTCCTTTTCCCTTTTGCACTCGGACTCCCTACACGAAGTGGAGTCCGGATGGGGAGTTTGTCGGCTCTCCTTTTGGTCCTCCAGAGGAGGCCTAAATGGAGGAGGGGGTGGAGTAGGAGGATGTTGGGACACCGTTGAAGCTGGCCTTTTGGGAGGGTTTTCCTCCTGACGTTTTGTTTTCGCCTCCTCGCGGGCCCTCTTCTTCTCCCGAAGGGCTTGGGCGACCTGCTCAGCGGGGACTCCTTGACTCCTCATGTTCTCCGTGAGTTTATGAAGTTGGCTGTCGTGATCGAGATAGAGGTGCGCGGTGACAAACTTGCCGAACTGTAACTTGGACCACTCCCGATCGCTCACGCTCACGTCGTATGCACGATCAATCTGCACTCGTTTGGCGTCCGTAAGCACAGTCTGCTCGCTAACTGCACAAAAAAGAATGCAGTTAGTATGCAAACATAATTAATAAACAACGAACAAGACACAAAGACCCACTTATTGGCACTCCGCCATGTCTAAGGAACTTGGGGTTGATTGGATCGAGCTTAAGGTAGAAAAAGGTGATCCACCAGTTCGGGGAGTTGGTGGGAGGCTTCAGCACTAGAAGAGACCTCCCCGAGGTCCACCGGGTGAAGTAATAGTAGTGCTTGTCCTGCACTGGTTCATTCTATACATATGATGCCATTCGCAGACTGTGGGAAGACCGAGACCCAAGTCCATCAAAACTAAAAAGACCCCTACGAGATGGCACCAGTTGTTCAGGGCTAGTTGAAAAGGACATATGTTATAGGAGGCGAGGACATCGCTGAAGAACGGATGGATAGGAAGACCGACCCCATTCTCTATAGCGGCGGTGTAGAATGTTGTGAACCCAACTAGAGGGTCAAAGCAACGTTGCTGTGGCCTGGGTCAAATGTAGACAATGCCGAGGCACGGGATGGCATCGGCTAATGTAGCATCTTCTCCCTGGTGATCGAAGATACAACCCCGAGGACCCTGTGGGATTCCCATCCTTCGGGAAGAACCCAACGACCTACGATCTGTGGCTCGCGAGGAACTGCCACCTCGCAGCCAGACCCACTGGCCTCTCCAACCTCTCTCGCCTCGCGGCCTGACCCACTAGCTTCTCCAGTACCCAGCGCATGTTCGAGGCGGTGGAAAGTCTCTGCAATGGGCCTTTCATCCTCGGAGTCAGACGAGGAAGCCTCCACTGAAAATTTGCCTATGATTTTTATTTTTCCTGAAGATTTGGGTATTTCTGGTTCCTGAAGAAGCAGGTTCCAGTCGGGCTCAACGACGGAGGGTATGATTGGGTCTCTTTCAAGAGATGGGGTGAAAGGTGGCGTCGGGATATGATCGTCGGAATCTTGACCGGTGGGGTTTTGGAATTTAGGATTCAACGACGTGTCTAAGAGAAGGGGCTAGAACCTAATCGGACAAGACAGAAGGACGAAAGAAGATAGTCAGACCAGTGACCGAAAACCTAAATTCATTAAAGAGAAACAATATCTAAAATCCCCAGTACCACAAACAAGAACAGAGTTAAAAAGGGAAGAAGTATATAAGTACCTTTAATCAATCGCAGAACCAGAGAAAAATGGAGAAGAAAGCCTGGAAGATGCTTCGTAATCAAATTGCCGGAGGAATAAGGTGGTAAAGTATGGAGGCGAGTGCGAATAGTGGTTCCCGAGCAAATGCAATTAAAGGGTTAGCGGTCGTTCATCTGCCCGTAATTGACTCTAGTCAACGCTGAAATTACATAATTGCCATAGTTAGTTGGGCGGGAAAATTCAAAATGAGTTCGATTTATCAAACTCCATGTGAGTACGATCAAATTGAACTGCAAACAGTTCGAATAAAACATGAATCTGCTCACATCTTGAAAACCCTCATGAGGGAAGAAACCATATGGCTAAAAGAAAGATAGTACCCAAGTTGTCTACTTAAACGTGCTGCATTTTCGGGCCCGCAGCCTTCGGCATTCATCACAACTTTACGGAGGAGTACGAATTAGAGGAGTCACCCACATGGGAATTGACTCTTCGAGCCGAGAAGATGCTAAAAAACACTTCGTAATATCCCGAACTCTTTTTAAATGGTTCGAAAAACCATACATCTGGGAATAAGAAATTAAGCCCTACATTTATTCGACTTACCGAGTTCCTATGAAATTACCTCACTAAGCCGAATGGGCTATTGTTGGGGGTCGAAAATGAAAATCCAATTAAGAGGTCCAAAAGTGCGGCCAAAGACAATTCCACAGAAAAGGAGGATTGCTTGGATCGGGCAAAAGGTCCAGTAAGCGAGCCTAAAATAGGAGATTGATTCGCCTCGGCCAGTATGAATCAAAACTAGACCGAAACAGTTCAATTCACCTGGAAAGGAGTCCGAATAAATAGGCAGTTTGATGAAAGGGCAGATCGATATGATCAGTCCGATAAAAATGGTAAAATGCACATGTAGATTGGAGCAATAAATGCGAATATAGGCGAAGGACGGATCTCACGGAAACTGAAGCACGAGCACGTCGAGAGATTAATTACAAGCAATTATCACAAGGCGGAGAACTCAGAGCCGTTTCTCATAGCTCTATAAATATTATGAGAAGGCGGATTTAGGGGGTTAATCGCGGCATTTGCAAAGAAAAGAGCATACCAAATTGATTGCACATTTATCTATAGAAATTACTTGATTATTGCAGTTCGAGCAATCGAGAATCGTATTTCATTCCATATTTGTACTAGCTATATAAATTCAATTTTAGCAGTTTCAACTTAAATACTGCCATTTTATTCCGAGTTAACAAAATTGTTCTTGGGCCTCTTATTACACAAAAAACAACCACAACACATAGTCAGTTCGAACCAACAATGCTTTTAACCAAAGTGCTTAACATATTGCTGCTGCCATGAACTTTGTTTCGCACGTTGAAAGCGCAATTATTTTCTGCTTCTGCGAGTTCCATGAGATAACACATCCATTGATGTAGAATGCCATGCATCCTGTGCTATTTCGATCATCTAGGTCACCTAGAAGATCACTGTCAGAATATCCCACTATCACTTCATCACCTCTTCATCCTCCTCGAAATATTAGTCGGAAGTTCATAGTGTCTTGAATGTATTCATAGCACCTGCTTCACTGCCTTGTGATGCATCTCCATAGGCTTTTTCATAAACCTGCTGGCAACTCCAACTGAATAGGACAAGTCTGGCCTTGTGTGAAGAAGATAGTGTAGACAGTCGATGACTCTTCGATATTCTGTCTCATCAACTGGCTGTCCCTCGAGATCTTTGTGGAGTTTAGCCCTCGGCTCCATTGCTATTCTAGTGGAATTTCAATTTAGCATCCATAACTGGGTCAGTACTTTCTTGGCATAAGCTGTGTGCTTGATCGAAATACCTCTCTCAAACTGAGTCACCTCGATCCCAAGGTAGTAAGATAGCGATTCGAGATCATTCATCTCAAACTCCCCCATCATATATTTCTTGAAGACTCCAACCTCCTTTGAATCATTGTGTGTTACGATCAAGTCGTCTACAAAAACACCTACAATCAGCCTGGTGTTAGAATCACCCATTGCATAAACCGCCTGCTCTTGCGAACATATTGTGAAGCCCATTTCTTTCTGACTTTGATCGAGCTTTATATTCCAAGCTTGAGGCACTTGTGGAAGGCCATACTGTGCCTTCTTTATAGACGTGGCCATCTTATCACTGCAAGTTTCGCAGAATTTATAAATACCCAAAGGTAGTCGAACCTAGAGGAATTGTGCAACGAAAACATCCCATATAATAACTATAGTCTTAAGATTTTATTGTTTGAGTAGACAAAAAATTGGGTTTGGGTTTTAAAATTTAAAGATGACAAGACAAAAATTAAAGGATTTGAAAAAAATTATAAAGAGACACAGATTCTGGGGCAATAATTAATCAGAATACATGCAAGATAATCAACTCTACAATGGTGGGAAAACAAATAAAGTATTAAAATTCCTTGGTTAGACAATTTTAACCTAGGTTACTATCATGTGACTGTATATGCTTGGTTGGCCTCAAGAACACAATAATAATCAACCTCAATAAAAATATAGATTTAATTCCCTACAATTGATTAATCTTCCTTTTGAGATAGAAACCAATTATATTTAATTCCTCTTCCTATTATGAATCTTCTCTCGGTCTTTCGATTAACAATTATGAACATAAAACCAAATTCATCTCTTGATCGATCTTCAATTCTAGGTTCTATCAATTAAATCAGGAATTGAAACCATGCAATTTTGAGTTGATTAATCTAACATGCAAACATGATTAATTACACATAGCCCTAAAACCCGCTAGGGTTTCTAGCCACTAATGATGGAAAGAACATAATAAACATATAATTAAATTGCATAATAAAACTTACAAATGAAAATAAAGTTGAATCCTCTCCAAAATAATTAAAACACCAACACTCCAAGAGAAAATTAAGAGAAGACTAAGTGAAGAACTAAAGGAAGAACTCTCAAAACTCGAGCAAAACAAGTATTTATAGAGGTAGAGGCGTATAATTTGGGATCTAGGGCCAAAGATATAATTTAACCATAAAAATCTTGAATTTTCCTTTTTCTGGATCTGTGTCGGTCGACACGAAGTTTGCGTCGGTCGATGCGGATCCCCTTGCGTCGGTCGACGTGGACTTCAAATCGGTCGAGACAGAGACATTTTCCCCCTTTTGATCCTTCTGCGTAGTCTCACGGTTTTGGCCATAACTTTCACTCCCGAACTTCGATTGACCCAATTCCAGTTGCATTGGAAAGCTAACTCAAAGATAATTGCATTTCCATGCCCCATTAGATGAGATTACATGCATGGAAGAATTCGTGACTATTTCTTTGAACATATACTGCTTTCGTTACGGGTTTCCATTGAATTTGGCCTAAAACCTGTAAAAACACACCATGGAAAGCATAATACCCTATAAACTCGACTCATGCTCAAAATATATAAATACATTCATTAAAACTAAATAAAAAACTTGAAAACAATAAAGATAAGTGAGTCAAAATCCGAGCTTATCAAAGCCCCCAAACTTGAACGTTTGATTGTCCTCAATCAATAGGCAAGAAAGAAATCAAAAGATCATGTATTTAATTTGAAATGCCTCACAAGATTCGTCACAATGAAGAATAAAAAATCCACCACACATAAAAAATTTGAAAGAGATAGGCAACCCATCAACTGGGAAAGAACTCACGGGAAGTGTATCACTAAACTCTCAAGTGTTTAGGATTAGATGAAAGCACTCAACACATGTTTGGAGAAATTTCTACCATAGGCTTGTAAATTCTCTAATATCTCCACTGCTAAAATGTGCACACAAGTATTGGATCAAAAAGGACTTTCAACAGGTTGTAACGTAGGCTTTTTGTGACAAGGTAGGGAAATTTGGTCAAGTGACTAAAATTAATCAAGTTGGCCGACTCAAAAAAATTAAAACCACTTTCTAACATCATCCTCATCTCCTTAGATACATCAACAAACTCATCAAATTTTTTTTCTTTGTTTTTCCTTTTTTCTTTTCAAATTCCTAGCTCTCTTGAATCTCTTATACCATTTCAATACTTTGTAAACATTTTTTTTTTTCAGAGGGCTTGTGAGAATTGTAATTTCTTTTGAACTATTTTAACACCTCACTTTTTATCAACCACTAATTTGATATTTCTTATCTCCAATTCACATCAATCTAACCCATACAAACCACAACTCAAGACACAAGCGAAACTAGCACATTCTTAAGCTCATAGACAAGGAAAGAATTGTAAAGGCTCAACGTGCCTAACTAGGGAGAATTTAATTATGAAGGGACATTGTTTAGGATATTGGGTTAATAAAGATGGTCTAATATCATCTCCTAAACATGTGCACACTATACAGTCTCGAAAAAGAAAATAAGCTTCTAGAGAAATAAAAAAATACATGAGAATCTCACATCAAACGAATATTTGGCTCAAAAATCTCACACAAAGGTTTAAGATTTTCCTCCACAGTCAACTTCAAATCAATTCAATCAACATGCAAGTGTAAGCTTAAAATCAATCCTATCATGATGTATTCTACTTTCATAGGCAATTAACCACAATCACAATCAATCCAAACTCAACCACCAATCGATTCTATCTCACATTCTCATTCAAGTTGTATCAAACTCAAAAAAATTTCTCACAAAATAGCACAAAAAAAAAAAAATTCTAGGCGAAAATTTAAATGCATAAAGTTGAATAAATAAAAGATAGAATGTCCCAACTCTTGTCCACATCCCCCCAACTTATTTCCAACTCAAAGAGTGGAAAAATTTTGAAAATCAGGCAAGAGAGAGAACGGTACCTGGTGGTTGATCTCAAACATCATTTTTTTAAATCCCGGAACCTTCAGAATTTGCATGGCGTGAATTTTTTTGCTGTTGGCACTGCACGTCGACCAATGTGGGCTCTGCATCGGTCGATGTGGAGCTTTGTCTGTGTCGACCGACGCCAGGTCTGCGTTGGTTGAAACAGAGACTATTCCACAAATTTATTTTTCAAAAATAATAAAAAGTGAAACAAATTCGAAAATACAAAGATATAAATTGAGAAAAACAGAAAAAAATGAAAAATAAGAGGATATTGAAAAGAAAGCAAGTAAACATGGTTACCTCCCAACGAGTGCTTGATTTAACGTCGTGGCTCGACGATTCCTCAAATCAACATGCCCACGAGGGTCGAGTCCAGACTCTTCGTCCTTTTGCATCCAACATGTAGACTTAGCGGTCTTGAATGGCAGTAGTAAGCTTGGAAATAGGTGGCTTAGTTGACAATTTCACCAACCCGTTTCCTCGCTCCCTTCAATGGCAGCTTGCTCCTGTTTCTCATATTCAGTATCCTCCATTTCATCTTCAGAATCTTCAACTAATGTGATCCGGTTGCACTCAGATTGCCGCTGGCTTTTGTCGATCACAAATATGATCTTCTCATCATTAGCATGAAGGGTGATCTCTCCTCCTCGACAGTCAATCAAAGCAGCACTGGTGTCCGAAAATTCTCATCCCAAGATCAGGGGAATATTGCACTCCTCCTTCATGTCAAGCACTACAAAATCCGCAGGAAAAATTAGATGACCCACACGAATGAGAACATCTTCAAGTATACCTTTGGGGCGAGACACGGATCGGTCTGCCATTTGCAGAGTGATTGTAGTCGGCCTCAGTTCTCCAATGTTAAGGCGCTTGAAGATGGAAAATGGCATAAGATTGATGTTGGCGCCAGTGTCACACAACACCCTTTGAAACTCTATCCCCCCAATCTTGATTGGAATCGAGAAACAACCTATATCACTCTTTTTGATTAGCAGTTGCTTTTGAAGTAGCAAGTTGCACTGCTCATGTAACTTCACAGTTGAGTTCTCCACGAACTGCTTCTTCCCGCTCATCAGTTTCCGGAGCTACTTCAAGTAACCCGGGATCTCCCTCAAGGCTTCAATGAGTGGTAAGTTGATACTCACATTCTTAAGATTCTCCACAAACCTAGAAAATTTGGAGTCCTCCTTATGTTTGGCAAATCTTTGAGGGAAGGGCATCGGAGCAATAGGATCATCTTTTGCAGCCGAAGAATTGCCCTGAACAACCCTCTGTGTCGATCGATTTGAAGAGATCTCGGTCGATGTTGCTGGACTCCGCGTCGACCGATGGGCAGGTGTGACGGTCAACATGACTGCATCGCCCCGTCTTCTCCACCTCGCTCAAGCTATCTGCGTCGACCGACGCAGGATGTGCGTCGGTCAAAATAGAGGCATCCCATGCGGGATTTTCCTCTTCTCCCCCAAACTTGTCCAAAATCATCCCGGACCTTTGTAGCTCGTGTTGGACTTCAAAGTAACTGCCTTGCACTCCTTCTGATTCTTCCGATTCACCTCAGTAGTGCCCGGAAGTCGCCCTTGCTTGTGATGGACTCCAATGGTGCTGGCAATATGACTGACTTGAGTTTAAATCATTTGAACATGTTTGCCAACTCGATCAATTTTTGTGTGCACTCCAGCCACTTCTTGCTCAATCTTCCCCACTCGATAATCCAAGGCCTTGATGAACTTGGCCAACGCATCATCCAAGCTCTCCCTTTTCTTTTCAGTGATTTCTCCATCCTGCACATCAAAACCAGGTTGGGGAAACTCTCCACCTGCCGGATTAGCATAAGAGAAGCCGGCGTGCTGCTTTGGATGGTAATGCTGATAGCTGCCACCTCGTTGCTGATTTTGGTATTGATTCTGAAACTGATACTGATATCCTCCTAAGTTCATGAAATTGATATCTGCAATGGGTTCAACCTGTGCAGCAAAAATAATAGAAACATTTGAATTTAGTTTCTCCATCTCCCCCTTGAGCTTTTCAATCTCCTTTTTGAGGGTGTTATTAGGTTCTTTCTTCTCAATCTCCTTGACTTGGGGCCTCCTTGGATTTGACCACTTCTAAGTGTGCATGGTCATCTTCTTGAAGAGGTTCAGGGCTTTCTCGGGAGACGTGCTCATCAAAGAGAATTTATATATTCAGTTTTGTAGCTATATACATGAACACGGTTAATTAATAATTTAAAAGAGAATTAGTTAGTGAATAATCAATTAGATAAGTATGATTAGAATTTATTTTATTGGAGTATTACTGCCCATCTAATTTAAATTTTTTATGAGAATTTACTGAGTTAAAACAATATCAATAAACTAAAATGAACACCACATTTAACTTAATTCAAAATGTAATAAGATGGATTATTTCCCCTTAATCTGGACTACACATTTAGCAACCAACCACCAAAGTTATAACTCAATTATGATAGATTATCAAGTACATTAACTAATTTTACATTTTCTGTGTAGCCAATCAAATACTAACAGTTAACAGGTGATGCTTCTTAGATTTAATAGCTAAAAATGTATTTATTAATCCCAACTCATTTCTATTATTTCCAGATTTTAAAATAAATGCAATATTAAGTAAACTACATGCCCTATTTATCACTAATCTAAGTATTTTACGAACCAAAACTATAATATTGAAATTCTGAAATTCTTTTGCATATATCTAGAATAAAACGAAATCTGATATAAAGATGTTTAGCCAAAAGAATAATATGATCACCAATAGATAATGATCTTAGTTAAAATTTTATTTTACTATGTATATTAAACAAAACAAAATACAGTTTACTGGATTTAAATCAATAATCTTGTAGATTTTAACCAATCACTATTTCCGCCAAACTAGAGCAGCATCTCCAAGTTAATATTAAATTATTTAAGTCCGATAAATTTCTTATGTATCTAGTCTTTAATTTAAATCTGAATTCTTGCTAAAGTTTACAAAATTTTAAACACATAACCAATGTTTATTATATTGGATTTAAATCAAATATATTAGTTTCTTATTTATTTATCCCATGTTGAGCAGAAAACTCATTTAAAACAAAAATACATAGTGAATTTATTTAAAATAAATATTCACGGATATGGAATAATTCACAAAATCACAGCAATACTGGGAACTCTCAGCCTTCAAAACTTTAGCACCATTGTACTCAAGTCACCACTCTCTCCAACTTAACTCAATATTTAAATAGGGTCAAAATTGGATACCTGCTTCAAATCTACAAAATTCTTAATAGTTCCCAGTTACAGTTTCCTTGTGCTTTTCTGCCAATTCTATATAAATAGGACAGGTACATATATAAGTTATAATAACATATAAAATCTCATTTATAGAATATAAGGTAAGAAGATACCCTTTCTATTCGAATTCTTTCTGCCTTCTTCTATTGGGTTCTTCTTTTTTTTTTTTTTTTCAGAATTTAACCTCTCTATCTTTTTTTTTTTTATTGTTACCCTTTTTTTTTTTTTTTTTTAACTTCTGCGAATCATGCTCATATTACAATGGGGTATTTACAATTTTATATTTATTTATATTTTATATTAATGGGATATTACCAAAAATTCTTTTCGCATGTGCGCCATCTAGGGGTGTTCGCGGTCCGGTTCGGCCGGTTTCGGGGAAAAATCTCGGCCAAACCAACAAGTACGGTTTGAGATTTTTTCAAACCAAACCGGCCGAATAATTTAGCTAAACCAAACCGGCCAAACCATATAAAAAACGGCTCGGTCCGGCCGGTTTTACGGTTTGGAATGAAACTTGTTCTAAATTTCAACAATGCACTATAATCTATATCTATATCTATATATATATTAAAACAAAACCGGATGGTATATATGAAAAATATTATTATGTTAAATAACAGTTTGATGTACAAAGTTTTTTGCATAAAAATAGAGTTGATGTAACAAGTATTGATTTATTGTAATACTGTATAAGATGTTTACTTTAAATTTATGAGATAATATATTTGTGAATCGTAAATAATATTTTTTTCAACTATAAATATTATTTTTTTAAGATATATAACTTTGACAATATATAAATAAATAAATAATTCACAATAAAGTAATTAGAAAATTATCTATGTGAATATTAATAATAATAATAAGTACACATAAAAATAAGTATATCATACTTATATACTCCCTCCGTCCCATTATATTAGGCACACTTTCCTTTTCGGTATGTCCCGTTTATTAGACACGTTTCCATTTTTGGCAAAAAATTAACAAGTCTTAATCTTAATTAGGATAAGGTGCAATTACAATTTTACCCTCAAATTGGCTTCCCTAATTACCAGACTACCCCCCCCCCCCAACTACCACAAACCCTAAACCTACACCCCATTCTCTCCATCATCTTCCTGCGGCGCCTCTCTCGCAATCTTCCTCTCCTCTCGCTGAAACCCTACTTCAGCGACCTCCGCCGCCCCTCTCCTCTCCGATCACCCTCTCCTCTCCGATCACCCCGCATCTGTGTCGATCTCTCTTCTCTAACCCTAAATCACCCAACCTCCGCCGCCCCTCTCCTCTCGCTGAAACCCTAAATCGGCGACCTCCGCCGCCCCTCTCCTCTGTGAAACTTGATAATCGGACCTCGGCTACCCGTCATCTGTGTCGATCTCTCTTCTCAAACCCTAAATCGCCGCCGCCATTCTCTTGCGATCTCTCTTCTCCCTCTCGCTGAAACCCTAAATCACCGAACCTCCTATGCCGCGATGACGACACCCGTGAACCCTAACCTATCTTCACAGCGTGCTGGCGGCGACCCCGATGGAGGGGTTGTTGCCGCCGCTGCCGTGTCGGTTCAGCGTTCAGGCCACCGTGAGACGCGGCCAGGCGACAGCCCCCCTCCAGATCTGCTTGCCGCCGCGGACTCCGTTGCTCGGTGGGATGACAGTGATGAAATTTCATGGCCGGTGCTGAGCGGTGGAGCTGAGGATTCGGACATGTCTTTCGATTTGGAGAAGGAGAAGCAGTGGCTGGCGGAGGTCGCTGCTGAGTTGGCTTTTCCTCATCATATAAAGATGGAAGTGGTTCGCATGTTTTGGGACATTTACTTCCCAAACATCCGGTGAATTCTCTCTTTTTTACATTCATGTTCTTGGTGTTCTGCCTGTTGATTTGGTGTTCTGCCTGTTGATTTGGTGGATCTGTATGCGCTCATTTGTTGTCTGCCTCTTCATGTTATGGCTGATTTGGTGTCTGCATGTTGATTGGTGGTCTGCCTCTTCATGTTATGGCTCATT
>JAPKLW010000621.1:217569-240590 GCA_026898455.1 Plectranthus barbatus | reverse complement strand
TGTTTTAAATGAAACAAATAAAAATGGGTATAAAGAGTATGGAAGAGGGGTTGAACCCAGGCCAACACACAAAACCAAACCACAATATCCAAGTACTCTATACACAATATTTGTAAAATATGTAAACAAATATATATAAATTTGTATACGGCCGGTCCGGTTGAAACGGCCGGTTTGGGCAACCAAACTGGAACCGAACCGGTTTTGACCGGTTTCAAAATTTTCAAACTGCCAGTTTGAAAATCAAAATTATAACTGGCCAAACCGGCCAAATAAATACGGTTTGGCCGGTTTGAACGGTTTTGACCAAACCGCAAACACCCCTAGCGCCATCTGTTTTTGTCATGATAGCACTTCCCATCCTTGTTGTTTTGATTATTATTTCCTAGGTATACATGTGTATCTATATATATATATATATATGTATGTAGTTAAGAGATTTATATATATAGATATATATACATATTATTACTCAAACATATCATATTTGGCGTGGATTTAACAACTCATTCTTCAATTTCAATTTTTTTTAATTCATTTTTCATTCATTAATATTTTACTATTTTAATTTGATTAGTAATTATTAATTAAACAAATAAAATTTTCTTTAATAGAAATATATCTTAGTAAAAGTAATTATGAGGATTATTAATTTGATTAGTAATTATTAATTAAACAAATGAAATTTTCCTTGATCGAAATATATCTTAATTAAAGTAATTATGAGGATTATTACAATGTCGGTCGACACGAAGCTTGCGTCGGTCGATGCGGACTTCAAATCGATAGAGACAGACACCTTTTTCCCCCTTTCGATCCTTTTGCGTAGTCTCACGGTTTTGGCCATAACTTTGACTCCAAACTCCGATTGACCCGATTCCAGTTGCATTGGAAAGCTAACTCAAAGATTTTTCCATTTCCATGCCCCATTAGCTCAGATTTCTTTGATCATCTGCTACTTTCGGTATGAATTTTCGTTGAATTTGGCCTAAAACCTGTAAAAACACACCATGGAAAGCATAATACCCCATAAACCCGACTCATGCTCAAAAAATAAATTCAATAATACTAAATAAAACACTTGAAAATAATATAGATAAGTGAGTCAAAATCCGAGCTTATCATCATCTAGAATTGGAAGCACCCGAACTGCCCTGAACCGGCCTGGCGGTTCACAGTTCAGAACCGGAACCGCCAAAAGGGTTTCAGTTCAGAACCGTAACCTTATTTTCACGGGCCAGTTCAGGTTCCAGTCACTAACCAGAACCTGAACCGGCGATTTAGAACCATCAAATCGCCAAAAAATAATTAAATTTTTTAAAAAAATTCATAATATGATTCCGAACTGGCGGTTCTGGTTTCAGAATCGTTGAACCGATGGAAAAATTAATTCGATAATATATCCATTGCTAACCGGCGGTTCCGGTTCAAAACCGCCTGAACCTGTTCCAATGGTAACATTTTTTAAAAAAACTAGTTGTTGGAACCGCTGGTTACGGTTCTGAGCCGGAAAACTCCAACTCCTCAATCTCAATATGATGATAACATCAATCTCTCTTTCAGTGATGATGAAGATATTCGTGAGGAACAAGTGCGAGTCGATGACAAGTATGCTCATCAGTTGCAAGAACATGAAAATAGATTGGGGGCGACATTGCAAAATGAAGAAGGCAACAATGAAGTTCCCCCCACCGAGGCCGAGGTAAATGAGAAGGAAATCTTCAAAGCAAATTTAAGCCCAAAACCTTTGAAATCAAATATTTTCACATAGCATTTTCGAAAAGTTCGTTCAAAGGAACAAAAGAAAGGTACGTGGTGGCTTATTTAGATTCTTATACTCATTTTGATTTTTTTTAATTGTGATTTTCAACTTACAAAAAAAAATTAGGGCTCCCGAACAATTTGACATATTTTGCAATTATTGCCCAAAAAAATACAAATACACCACCTGTAGAGGATATGGAACCTATCAACGGCACATGAACATGATGCATCCCCTTGAGGTAGGCATGACTAAGGGTCAAACTCAATTAAACCCAGGTACATTTGCCACTTCCCAAGGTACGTGCACCTCTACCCCTATTTTTAAATATGATCCTATAAAAGATAGGGATTTCATTATCCTCATGGGTAAGTGTTGAGATTTTAGCTTTTGAGCTGATGGATAAAGCAAGATTTGAAAGATATATTAATCCGGTTCAACCTTGTCAAAAAAAGGATTCCACCCACATCTATGACACACAACATTAGAAATAGAGTTAAACAATATAGGTTGACTTTACGTGACCAACTTAAAAAATTATATCATAGGGTTGCAATTTACTCGGATATTTGGGATAATTACGTATTTGTAAATCATTGTATGGGTGTAACTATTCATTAGATAGATTCTGCTTGGAATCTAAATAAAAGAATAATTGCATACCGAAGATGTAATAAGGCTCATACGATAAGTAATATAGTTGCTCTATTAATAAAATTAGCTCACTAGTTTAAAATAAAGGACAAGATATTTTCAATTGGCTTTGATAGCAAGCACCAACACCGCATCAATAAGAGAGCTTATTTTGGAGTGCAATTCGGTCCTCAAAGGTAAGTTTCTCCATTGTCGTTGTATTACTCATATTCTTAATTACAAGTTATGCTAAAAGATTGGAGACCTGCTGAGTATAAAGAACAAGAACAAGACTGGAGGCACATCTTCGACGATGAGGACGCTTATGACCCTGATTCAAGTGCAACTAGTACAAATGCTTCAGATGGCCTAGGTGATACGGATTTCAAGTTCGATTAAAGGTAAGTAAGGTAAGAGAACTACGTGGACTTTGATTCCCTTAATAAAAGTTCAGGGATACGTAGACAACTTAATTTTAAGGTAAAAAATTAAGTGCAAGCCATTTCAATTAACCCCTGCCCCAATTATTATTTAATTACTATTTTGAATTTTTTTTAAATAAATAATGTAAGCATATTTTTTTGTTTATTTTTTATAATGATTGTATCTATCATTTTAAATTAACTTAAATACTATTAAAAAAATTATAAAATTTTTGAAAATTAAAAATATAATCGGTGCTTCACTTCTCCCATCGAATTTGTTTTATATCATTAGAAGCTTTCTAAGTTATAGAAGTTGTATAATACTATTTAATTTTCAGGTTTTTGTTTTGAATGCTTGCTCTAGTAAAGAGCAAGAAAAATAGACGAAAATCTTTTTATTTGTTTTTCTTGCTATGTATTAGAACAAGATTTCAAAATAAGAACTTGAAAATTAAATATTCAATAACATTCCAAAACTTAAAAAAGTTTTTTATGTTTATATAACATATTGGGTGTTATATGTAAAGCTCGTTTATAGCTCTAATTTTCAATTAATTAAGAAGTTAATTAATTTAATTAAAAGACAAATGTTGAACCGCCGGTTCAACGGTTGCAAACCGTTTAATACTTAACTAAATATTGAAGGTTTCAAATAAGAAAGAAAACTTAATGCAGAAACTTAATAAAGCGAGAAATAACTCAGGATATTATAGTGGTTCGGAATGAAAGTCCTACATCCACTCTTCCGAACTTAATCGGGAATCCACTAAGTCACAAAGTTACAAGCCTTCTCAAGATCTACGGTTAGCCCATCGGAAACCTCCATCCATTGGTCTGCTAACGTCACTCGCCCAAAAACTCCTTGAAAGTCTGTTTCTTCTTCATGTTGAAGCGAGGACGCACCCCACAACCTTCAAACTGGATGGTTGGGTATTTACTTGTTCTTCCCAGAACTCAGATTGGTTGGCTATGCCCGTGATAATTAGATTCCCAGAGTAGGAAACTGAATGCTATGAATATTACTTGAAATGTAATATTCACCCAGAAATAGCTTTACCTTGGTGGGCTTCAGCCTCGTGCACTTTGAAAGATGCATGGAGAGAATAACTTAAGGTAGATACTTAAGTCTCGTGTTCAGATAACACGGAATTTTAGAGAACTTTTTTTGTAGAAATTTTGGCGGAGTATCGACTCAGTTTGGCGCGTGATTCAGATGTTTTCTTCGTTCGAAGTGTCGAGCTATTTACTAATTTGGGCAACAATTTGAATTTTGTTCGTAAGACACATCGATCCAGTCGTTAGAGACAAAGATTGGGTCGTCCAATCATCGCCATTATTTCCTGCTCTGCTCTGATCTCCTCTGCCGTCTAATTTTCACTTTTGGCAGTGTACTTTCTACCTGCTCTTGTCAGACTAAGTTTCAGTCTGAGGAATCTAAGTTCAAGTTCCTCGTACTGACTTTTTGATTAACACTTTGAGATATCTTGAGTTTGACTTCGGATTTCTTATGTCTTCTTATGTTTCACGTGCTTTTGGATATTGAAACTAAAAACTGACATTTCCGAAGTCAATTTAAGTTTCCATCTTTCTTCGGGAAAACTCTGTTTCCAAAAAGTGAGTTTCTGGCCCTACTAAGTTTTGAGCACATAAACTTTGTCTTCAGTACTTCAAGTTTTTTGAGTTCTTCTCTTTAAGTTCAGAAACTTGGTTCTTGTCACCTTGAGCTTTGTCTTCTTGAATTCTATTATCAGAAGCTAAGTTTCTTGATCACTCGCTCGATCTTCAGCATCTAAGTTTCTAGACTATTACAACTTGATTAAATCCTATACAAATATTATATTTAGATACTCTAGAAACTTAACATTAAAGTATGTTTTGACACATCAAAAAATCAAATGAGGGAGTAAACTGAAACACATTTTCTAACATGCTTTTAGAAAATTGAGCTAACAACTCGAAAGACATTTAATTTTTATAGAAAATGGTCCCCACCTCAGTTGCTTACAGAGTTATTATGCATGTAAGCTAGTATTTGTTTGAAAGCTTGAGTCGGTACCCTGTGTTTCGTTCAATAAATAACACAATAGGGTACAAGGAATTAGATATATCATCTAAAATCAATCAATCAGCACCTCAACCGATGTTAAACGTGATTTTTTTTGGGTCCTATGATTGACCAATTTATCCAACTGAGTGATTAACATGAACCAACAGCCCAACATGCAATATTTGTACATTAAAATGTGCATGTAACTCATTTGTTCGTGTTCATATCTGTTAACCAACCCATAGTTAAATAATCATCAAGTTTGGAATCTGTTTACTTATTAAACGGTCAAGTTGGTATTCAAATTGACTATATTGACTCGAGTAGTTAACAATGTTCTAAAGTATTTTCAAGTACATAAACACATGTATAACATGCATTGGTATCAATATTTAAGCTTAAACATCGAAGATATGAGGTATCGAATAAAAAATGGATTGAAAAATCAACATGAATGGAACCAGTCAGGCATGTCAGTCGACATGCCTGATATCACCAACTTATAGACCGACATATCTATCAACTTGGCTCGTCGGCCACCTCCATCCAAACCAAGCCACCCTGACCACAAAACCACATATATACATGATGGAGAACATATTTGGAAGCTCAAAACACTTAATCAACTGGCCGAAATCGAGTTTAGCGATGGAGGAAAACCTCACCTCTTTAATGGTTGCTTCGGCAATCGGGCAGCGGGAGTGGTGATCTATGGGTACCAAAATATTTCTAAATTCATAAGGAACACAAATATAAAGTTGGATCATGACCGTTAACGTTCGGTACAGTTACAGAATTAAACGTTGAATTCGACGACTTACAGATAGACTGTTTTTCGATAATGATATCTCACTTATTTCTCGATGAAAATGAGTGATTCAAAGCTTCACGTAAACCATGAAGCACGAACTTTCAACGATACATTGTTTCACGGCGTAACTCCGACTATATTTGTCGAAAATTGAAAAAGAAAAACATGAAGTGAAGCAGGTGATATGACTTGCTTGCAGAATGAGAAAATGAGATTGTGTTCTCGCAAGTTGAATTTTGCTGCACGAACCTTGATTTGAGTGCCCAACCTATTTTGTTATACTTTTCCATTTGGCAAGTTGACCAGTGGTGGCTTTCTTCATGGTAACAAATGTCACGTGGTGCGATACGGTTCGTCCAATTTTGAATCCATTCTCGCGTATACTCAACTTTGATTTCCAATATTTCCGGATTCATAACTTGACATGCATTGTTCAAATTGAAAAATGAACATTCACGAAATTGCACTTAATAGTTCGAAAAATCATAAAATATTCCTAAATTCTCGGAATCTCAATCCGATCGCTTCTAAATTTCCCATAATTCTATCTCAAGCAATCCCTAGCTCGATGGATGAAACTGAGCATTCGGGTGCGAGTTGTGAATTTAAACATATTAAAAATATGCTAGAAACCCTGATTTATCGCGCTCGAGTTTCTTATGCAAAATTCGTCTGCATGGCCACTTAAGATTTCTCAAAAGATACCCATAAATTTTTTATTTGCATAAAACGAGCATGTACGCAACAATGGGAGTAAAAATTAATTTAATCACTAATTACAAAATAAACACTTTATTTAATCAATCCATTAAGCTTAATTCGGCTTAATTAATTAAATCGGGGATATTGCACTTTATAGAATTGGTTGGGCCAAATTTGATACTTCCTCCGTCCCGGCTGAATTGTCCCGGGTTGACCGGCACAATAACCAAGGAGTGTGAGTGTAAAGTAAGTTGAGTGAAATTAATATTTTATTGTTGAGTGTTAAAAAGTTGCCTTTTTAAGTAATGGGACAATTGAGGTGGGACGGACGAAAAAGGAAAGTGGGACAATTGAGGTGGGATGGAGGGAGTATATCATAAGCTAGATGTAAGGCTTCTATCAGATTATCCGACTTGTTCCCTCTCTAAATAAGCCAAGATGATATCATTTTGGTAGATAATGGATTAGGTAAAGACTATATATTATTTTTTCAATCACGGGTGCAGTAATCAATAAAAAAATATAATATATCTGATTCCCAAGAATTAGGTAGGCATTTCCGAAGTGGTTAAATATATACTTTCATTTGCATACGCTGCCGATGTTCAATTCCAAGATAATGATACATATTTTAAACCAAAACATATAAATATAAATGATGATTAATGCAAAGCAAAAAATGATTCATGCAGGTGCGGTCCTTGGATTTATTAATAATTGTATGGTTTCATTGAATTTTTATGTAACAAAAAAGTATTTAATCAAGTAAAACATCAACTCGTAATAATAATAAAATACATAAATATTTATGCAATAAAATTAATCTCAATATTACATAAAAATTTAAAATTTTACAATTAAAAAAAAAAATCAAAATCTCTTATTCCTCGGCTCCTTCACATTCTCTTTTTCAATCTGAACACCATATCTTCATAATAATCCCATGCTATTACTAGGAGTGTAATCGAATCGAGTCGAGTAATGTTTTGTTCAAGTTTGACTCGTTTAGTATTGAGTCGAGCTTCGAGCTTTTTTGTCGAACATTTTGAAGTTCATGAACTTTATTGAGCTTAAACAAACTTTCTAAATTTAAAATATATTTAAAATATCCTTTATTATTTTGAAAGAAAAAGTTATTTATTTCCAAATTAATATCATATTCATGCTCAAATTCTAAATTTTCTCATTATTAAAAAGACTTATCATTATTGTTACTCTTAAATCATAAAAGATATTACTTTTATAAAATTAAATATTTTATATTTCTTACTAATTTTAGCTAACGAGCTTGTTCACGAACTCACGAGTCGAATACTATATGATGCTCAAGTTTAGTTCGTATAATAAACGAGCTTCTCTAAACGAGCATTTATCGAGTTGAGATTCGAGTAGCTCACAAACAGTTTGGCTCATTTACAGCCCTAGCTATTACTAATAGCATGGTTAAAACAAAAAAACTTTTCAATTAATTTGGCTGTTGAAGTCTACTCAAGCCCTTACATCTTGTGGGATTCACCAGTACTATTAAAATTTTATGGCACGATTTCACGAGATGTAGTGGAGCCTCCACAGCTTTTATAGGTTGCATCCAGATACATATATAATAAGACCACTGGCTTATCCTCATTGCTGTCTACTACAGATCAAGAGAGATGATGAAATTTTGGAACAAAAATGTATGGAATCTCATGTTATTCACAGCTGTTGCTACCAACTATTTGATGCTGTGCAGCTGTGATCCCACAGATGGATTCACAAATGTACCACTAACAGCAGCCAACTTCGAAATCCAGAGGCCGTACGATTTGCCCTTGGAGGAGAGGTACCGCTATGAGAATGGAACGCATCGCCTGTGGGTTTACGCGGACGACAAGCCGCATGAACCCACCAGCTACACCCAGCCCCGCACTGAAATTCGGATACTAGTATGTTTTCTCAATATCTTTATAATTCTTTTAAGCACTACATGGGTGTTTAAATCACCCTAAATAAGGATATATCTGTTTAGTTTCAATCAGCTCCGTTGATCTCAGTAGGGATGTCAATTTAGTTTAAAATTCAAACGAATCAAAAGCAGGTTAGATTGAAATATTTTTGCATGAAAAGATTTTTAGCGAACCCGAGCATATTAAGCCAAATATTTTTCTATTTGTGTTTTTTATAATAACTATGTTACAAAACTTACTTCTAGCATCCAAAATTATATTTTTCATTGAGTCATAAGTTATACAAGTGCATAATTAGTATAAATAATTTACGTAAGATCATTAAATCCATAAAAGTTATTTGATCAAGAAGTTGTACATTGCTTAAATATTGATGAAATATTCAAATAATCTATTTTAATATTTGAATTTATCAGTGCATAATGATTATGATGTGTTTTGAATAATTAAATTAGAGAGAATAAATATTTTTTAAAATTTTTATTGTTTAACAAATTAAACGAGAAGGGAGAATATTTAATGATATACAAATCTTATAAAATATTAAATATAAAAAATAATTTATAAATTCCTTATCTTGTCAGGCTAGTCTGAAAATAAAATTGTTTGGATTATCATGATTTTCTAATTTGAAAAAATTTCAACTCAATTTAGCAGAGACAGAATAGCCCACAATTTGATAAAATCAATTCAGAATCCAGTAAGCGGACTCAATTTAATATTCCTAATCTCAGTGAATTGAGATGAAAAGCAGATTAAAGTTAAAGTAGTTTAGTCCGAAAATTAACCAGTTAGACCCATGATAAATTGCTCTAATCCGGATAGCACTTATTACTGAGCAATATTGAAAATTAATAAGTTTTAAGTGTATAACAATATTTAGCGAAAATGGCTTTTAATAGATAGTGAAAACGTTTAAGAATACATTGATTATGAAGATGGAAATATAGTGAAATATTATTGAAATAATTGACTAATATATTTTGATTAATTAAACTACTAAATACATAAAAATTGTGATGCATTATTTTTTTTTATTTGTATTCGCGGAACATATCGAAACCTTATAAGTTTACTTGGTTCATATCTACTTAATATACTAAATTAGAGTAGTTTAACACCAACATTGATTTCATTTTTTATGTAATTCTTGATTTTAATATTATGTTTTTTAGAGAGAGTACAGGGAATAGGAAATACAAAAATTGATGACTGTTTTATCACTTTTTCTTTAAAATGTGCATGTTATTCTTTAATTTACTAATTTTCAAATAATACAAGTATTATGTACTATTTTTATAAATTGAGCTTCAATTTTGTAGTCTTTGAGTTTGATAAACATCTTTTTTATCTCTATTAAATTTATAATATTATTGATGAATTAGAATTAAATATATTTTTAATAATGATTAAAACTATACATATGCATATAATTTTATTAGATATATTATAATATTATCGAATACAACATCAAATTTTTTATTCTTGCAACGTGCGGGTGAAAAGTGAGTATACTAATTTTTTTTATATATATAAAGAAAATTCACTATTCTTGAGAGTGGTTAATTTTTGTATGCAGGGGTTGGATTACTCATGCGGTGTATGGCAGTTTGAAGGGGTTGCATTTGTGCCTAATGGGACTTCCGGTGCCACCATACTGCAAATCCACGGTGCAGCTCACGGCGCCACCACTATAATTCTGCGAATTTACGATGGAGCGATGCGATATTACAGTACCCAAGTGATGGCTACTGGTCTCTACGACAGGTGGTTCAGGGTTAATCTCATACACGATGTTGATGCAGGCTGTCTCACAGTTTTCCTTGACGGAGCTCAAGTTTTTCAGACCAAAGATAAAGGCCCTGGTGATCTGCATTTCAAGTGTGGAGTCTACGGTGCTCCAGCAAATATCAGTTATTACATGGAATCCAGGTGGAGGGACATCAAAATATTCAAGAAGTGACATTATCGAGTATTGTTATTGTTACTATGCAGTATGTGTATTGATGAAGATGAAAAGTGAGGCTTATGGTTCTTGTTTTGGCCCTTCATAAAAGCATGATGATAATGTAATAAGGAATCCACAATTTACAATTACACAGAGAAAAACACTTATATACCCTAAAACCCTCAACTTGTGGACACCAAAAGGGTCATTTCTTGGAAGGGGTTGGAACCCTAACATGTAGAAACACAAAACCCTAAACCTAATTTGATGGAAAAATATGGCATAACCGTAAATAGTGTTTACGGTTTCAATGAAACCGTAAACACTATTTACGGTTTTAGGAAGACCTAAATTTAGGGTTAACTAACTAATTATTAAATAAATAATGACGCAGCTTAAAAAAAATTTATTTAATGAAATCGTAAACATTGTTTACGGTTTCATAAATCCAAAAAATTCCATTTGAACGGTTCACAAAAATCGAATTTTTAAAAAAAACTAAAACCGTAAATACTATTCACGGTTTTATTTTGTCCATTCTTCCCACGTTTTCTGCCATCTTTTGCTGCCATGCTAGTACAATAATTATGGACAATAATTTTACAGCTTTCTTCACTCATTTTAAGCTCACCATATTCATATTTTGAAGCTCACAACTCATTTTAAGCTCACCATATTCACCATATCCATATTCATATTTTTGCCCATTCTTCCGACGAATCTGCACCATATTTCATCCTTCAATCCTCACCCAAAATGCAACCTTTTGAAATATATTTTTTCTGGCAGAGCACTATCGTTCAAGAACCCGATTTTGTCTTGGAGATAAATGAAGAATCGTTGGATCTCTCGCAGTTGAAAGAAAAAATATTTGAAGCAACTGGTTGGAACAATTCAAGGTGGGAGCTCCAACTAATGTTACATTTTATCTCAAAGCCGGAGTGGGGTGTTCTTGATCTTTATGACGAGAGAGGTATGGCAGTGTTATACAAGTATAGTCATTTTCGTCCGGCTATAAATATTAAGCTCCATGATGTGGATTATGGAAATTATATGCTCCATGCTGAGGACGACGGTGGAAATGAAACGCTCCATGGTGGGGACAATGGAAATGATGTGCTCGATGCTGCGGAGATTGGAAGTGATCCCAGTGGTGATGAAAGCTTCTCTACCGACGAGGAGGACGAAATGGAATCAATTCCTGACCCAGACTCTGAAATTGAAGAGCGTGACGCATTCGCGGCTGAGGGGTCGAGAGGGAGGTATGTCTACACAGACATCGGTAATTATGCTGATCCTAATGATGATGATAATTTTTTTGGTATGCCGAAAATGTGGAGTGGTGTTCTGAACGAGATTGCAGTCGGCTTATGTTTTACCTCGAAGGATGACGTGAAGCAGGCTGTCACTCTTTGGTCTGCTAGTAGGGGCATCGCATACCGGCTGAAAAAGTCGAATCGAAAATTATGGGATGTTTACTGCGACACCATTCATAGTTCGAATTCTGCAAGTTCATCTCAACAAAGTCTTCCGTGCCAATGGAGAGCTCGGGCCATCCCTTCAGTTGCTGCTGGTGGTTGGATACTTACTGACTGGGTGGATAGACACAATTGCTCCGGAAGTAGCTCGAGGCAGCAAGGGCGGAATATCACAGTTTCTGGAAACTGAGTTTTCACTGAAGAGAAGCCAAAACTTAAAAGTTGAAATCATGAGGATTTTAGTTTTCAGTTTCAGAAGTTGAAGAGCACGTGAAACTCAAGAAGGCAAAAGGAATTCGAGTGGAGCTCAAAGTTATATCGAAGACTCCTTAAAGTGTCAATCAACAAATCATTACGAGGAACTTAAACTTAAGATTCCTCAAACTAAAACTGAGTCTGACAAGAGTAGGTGAAAATTACACTGCCATAGTAAAAAGTAGTTCAGAGCAGAGCAAAGAGCAGGCTGCCACAACAGATAAATAATGGGCGATGATTGGACGACATTCCATTTGTCTCTAACGCCTGAGTCTTTGTGTCTAACGAACATAATTCAAATCATCGACCAATCTTTCTATAAATAGGAGACAACCACTTCAGATAATAACACCTGAAACTCGCGAAAAGCTAAGCTAAAACTCTGTCAAAAAGCTCTCTCAAAAGTTCTCTGAATTTTCATTTCTGTCACGAGGCTTAAGTCTTCCAACTTAAGCTACTCATTCCGTGTATTTGTCTAAGTACACGAGGCTCAAGCTTTCCAAGCTTAAGCTAATCTCTTAGTGTTTATTACTTTTCAAGAAATAAACACAGCAGTTAGTTTCCAGTCCGGAAACTCTGACTCCGACTGGCTTTGCCAAACAACTATCCTTCTAGGAAGAACAATAAACATCCAACATCCCTTTAGACTTAGACTTAAAGTATGATCTTCTGTTACTGGTGCGGAAAGATAGGCCATAGCTTCAAAGATTGCGGCGACATGGACGACGCGAAATATGATCAAATAAAGGAAAATGAATGGAACCTCCCTTTTGGTGAATGGATAGTTGCTTCTCCAGTCAAGCCGACGGTTAACATACAACGAGATGCTCAAAATGAATCTGACAAAATTAGGAAAAGCCTGTTAGCGAAATCAAACTCTGACATTGAGGGTAGTTCGGAGTTGCAAGATAAGCAGAAGGAGAGCGAAGACAGTCATCTTACCCACAAAGCCGTGATAAATAATCTGGAGGATGATCTCAAGAAGGTGGAAGTAAGTGAGAAGAAACACTCTATCTTAAGCCCAGAAAGCAACCCTGCCGAGTATACTCTCCTTATCATCCCTCCTTCCATGAGTGATATCCATCCTGATAATCCTATCCCCACTTTACCATATACACCATTCCCAATCCTTCTTGAGATGACTAAAACTATCTGCCATGGGAAAGGCAAGGTTGAAGGGGCTCCTAGCTTTGATTCGACAGAAAGGGATTGTAGCTCTCAACAACTAAAACCTCGACGATGGAAAAGAAAACCTGTTCCGCAGACCCCGAATTTTCCTCATAAGGTCAAGATTACAGAGAAGAGAAGAGAGGATTGGATGGACATGGATGAAGATCAGAGAGAACCATCCAAGAAGCCTAGGGCAGATTCCAAATCTAGTCAAACGGCAGAGGCTGCGTAACAGCCCTGCCGATCGCAGTGAATGTGTTAAGCTGGAACTGTCGTGGGCTTGGGAACCTAGCGACAGTTCGTGCCCTCAAGAAGATCCTAAAAAAAAAATTCACCGTAGATTGTCTTCCTAATTGAAACTAAGTTCCTTGAGGTGGAAATGAAAAAGATTAATTCCTTTAAGTTTGGTTACAAAGGATGCTTCCATATTTCCTGTAGGAACAATAATGGAGGTAGAGGTGGAGGTCTTTGCATGTTGTGGAGTGAACAAGTGACTGTGAATGTGCGGTCGTACTCTTCTCATCACATTCTTATTGTTATTACGGATGAGGAAGACAGGAGTTGGTACTGTGTTGGATTCTATGGATGTCCGAAAAAGGACAAGAAAAAATTTACTTGGAGCTTAATGAAAGAGTCTTTAATATGTGACGTTCAACTTGTCTCTTCGTGGGCGATTTTAATGAAGTTCTCCTTGAGAATGAGAAGAAGGGAGGGTTGCAAAAAATGGAGAAGGACATGTGGGATTTTAGAGAGACAATTAGCTATTGTAACATGGATGATCTTGGCTACAAAGGAAATATCTTCACCTGGTCAAACAAGAGGAAAGGTCAGGATCATGTTGCTTGTCGCCTTGATAGAGCCCTCGCAAATGGTGATTGGAAAGATATCTTCCCCTTTTTCTTGGTCCGACATCTCCCTAAATATAAGTCGGACCATGCTCCAATTCTCATCTCTGGTGGTCCAGAAGTCGCTGAGTCCAAGCCTGGAAAAAGGCCCTTTCGATTTGAACATATGTGGTTTCGGCATTCGAGTTTTGAGGACTTTTGCAAGGAGACATGGGAAAGGGCTACGAACTGCGGCGGTCTGGATGTGAAGCTTGGAATCTTTAAGGATGACATCTCGAACTGGGCCTATAATCAATTCGGAAATATTCAAAAGAAGAAAGACGACCTCTGTCTTATGCTAGAAGAGCTTCATAAAAAAGAGGATGGTGATGCTGTTGGATCTCAGATTGACTCTATAGAGGCCGAGCTAGACGATATCCTTAAAAAAGAGGAAATCATGTGGATGCAAAGAAGTAAGACTCATTGGATGAAGGAAGGGAATCGGAACACCAGATTCTTTCATCAGAAAGCTAGCAATCGAAGAAGGAAGAATACGATCCATAAGATCATTGCTAGAAACGGCAACCTCATCACCGACAGTGGGAATATGTCAAAGGAGATCTGGAGCAACTTTAAGGATTTATTTCAGAAGGAGAGTTGCGATGCGGACTTAAGAGCCTGGAATGTCATCGAGCAAAAGGTTACTGCAGAAATGAACTACCTTCTCATGAAAGAGTATACGGAGGAATAGATCACTGTAGCTCTCAGTCAAATGCACCCTATTAAATCGTCGGGCCCCAATGGTATGTCCCCTTTCTTTTTTCAAAATGCTGGAACTTTGTGAAAAATGATTTTTTAGATGAAACTCTTAGTATTCTTAATAAAGGAAAAAACCCTGCTCCTATTAATCACACTCACATAGTCCTCATCCCTAAAACTAAACACCCCCTGTATCTCAAAGACTTGAGTCCTATTAGTCTTGCTAATGTGGTCTCCCGTGTTGTTTCCAAAGTGATTGCTAATAGGCTTAAGAAAATCCTTCCTGACATTATCACAGAAAATCAAAGTGCTTTTGTCACGGGAAAGCTTATTACTTATAACGCCACCATTGCTTTTGAAAATTTTCACTCTCTTTTTAAAAGGAAAAAAGGTAAAAAAGGCATGCTTGCTCTTAAACTCGATCTCACCAAAGCCTTTGATAGAGTCGAATGGGCCTTTCTTGAGGAAATGTTGTTTAGGCTGGGTTTCCATCAGGCTTGGATTGATTTAGTCCTTAAATGTGTTCGTTTGGTGACGTACTCTATGATCGTTAATGGTGTTGAAACTGAGGCATTTACTCCCTGTCGAGGACTGAGACAAGGGGACCCTCTTTCCCCTTTTTTGTTTCTTTTCTGCTCAGAAATGTTCACTGCCCTCCCCAAGCAAGCAGAAAATGAGGGGAAAATACATGGTTTTAAAGTGGCTAGATCGGCTCCCCCTATTTCTCACTTATTTTTTGCTGATGACTCTATCATTTTTGTTGAGGCCTCAGGTAAGGAGATCCACGAAGTTATCAATGTGATTAACAAATACGAGAAGATCTCGGGACAGAAGATCAACTTTGAGAAATCTGAGGCCTTCCTCACCCCAAATCTTTCAGCGGAGCAAAAAACTCAACTCTTAAATCAGCTTGGAGTTAAGGAAATGGAGAAAAAAGGCAAATATCTTGGCCTGCCCACCTTCGTCGGAAAAAATAAGAAAGATTTCTTCTCAAGTTGTGTCAGCAGAGTGCAGGCATGGCTCCACGGGTGGAAGGACAAAACTCTCTCACAAGCAGGCAAAGAGGTCCTCATCAAAGCGGTTATCCAAACTTTACCCAGCTATTTTATGAGCCTCCAGCTGCTTCCTAAATCCCTTTTGCAAAGATATAGAGAAGAGTACGACTAGATTCTTTTGGGCTTCTTCGTTGGAGCAAAATAAACTGCATTGGATTTCCTGGGAGCGCCTCATTAGATCTAAAAAAGATGGGGGAATGGGTTTTTGTAATCTTTATTGTTTTAATATTGCCTTACTTGCAAAACACGTGTGGAGAATTCTTCAAAACCCTGAATCTTTACCTGCTCGGGTCCTCAAAGCTAAGTACTTCCCCAAAACTGACTTCATGGGCGCAACCATTGGCTTCCAACCAGCCATTTGTGGAGAAGCTTGATGAAAGCTAGAAGTATTATTGAGGAGGGCCTTGCATGGAGGATTGGCAACGGACCGATGGATTGGCACCAAAAATTAAAGGAAACCTGGGCAGCTCTTTGACCAAAGGTTGCAAGGTGCAAAAGTGAGTGCTCTCTTAAACCCCGAGGATAACTCCTGGAATAAAGACATGATTGAAGGTATTTTTTCAGAAAGAGACGCTGCTGATATTCTTACAATCCCTACTAGCAGAAACCAACTGGAGGATATCATGATTTGGAAACCTTCAAAAAAGGTTATGTTCTCTGTTAGATCGGCCTACTGGACAGCATTGCAGATTGAAGAAAGCATCACTCCTCAGATTGCCTCATCGAGCTCTTAATTGGAGATGTGGAAAGAACTTTGGAATTTGGACATGCTTCCCAGGGTCAAAGTTTTCGCTTGGAAAGCATGCAACCAAGCTCGCCCAATGAAAAGCAACATACGTAACAGAGGAGTGAACATCGACCCCATCTGCGCCGTCTGCGGAGAAGAGGTGGAAACCATCGATCACGCTCTCTTATTTTGTTCTATGGCTAGGAATATGTGGTATACTTCTCATCTTCGGCTTGATTTTGGTAACATGAATCAAATCTCCTTCAAAAACCTCCTCTAGGACTTTCTGGATTTGCATAAGGATAGGGCTACTCTTTTCCTTTGTACTGCTTGGGAGCTGTGGAAATCAAGAAATGGTTGGACTTTCGATGGCAAACGCCCTTGCCCGGATAATATTATCAGAAGAGGACACCGTCTCTAGCTAGAGTCCTCCCAGGAAGATAAAAAGAATAGCAGCAACCCCAAGGATTCATCTTCAGTCAAATGGGAAAAGCCTCCTTCAGGGCAGCTAAAACTTAACGTTGATGTTGTTGTTTTGAACGAATCATAAATAGGCATGGGCTTCGTCATTCGCAACCACCGGGGAGAGATTGAACTTGCAGCAAGGAGTAAAAGGATAGCTCGCGGGGGCAACACTCTCCTTGAATCCTTGGCCATGCGGTGGGCATTGCATGTCACCAAACAGTATGGACTTTCTATTCATGAAGTTGAAAGTGATAATTTGAATCTTATCCAGATAATTAGAGGATCGCAGCAACCAAATCCTTATTGTGACGTGGTGGTTGGAGACATCAAGGCTGTTGCAAACTTGGTGGGCATCCCTTCCTTCAAATTTGTTCGGCGAACGGCTAACCAAGTTGCGCATCTCGCAACAAAAGGACCTGATTTCCTTTGTTTTAAATTTAGTCCAAAGCATCTTGTTTCTGCGTTGAATTTGGATATGTAACTGCTGCGCTTTTATGAAATGAAATGTTTCCTTCTCAAAAAAAAATCTTTGATAACACCATAGGCCCCACTTTAAATCTATTTAAGGCACATACACAAATATTTTCGGGAAACTCGAACTCATGACCTCTCCATCACAAGTAAAATGTTTTGACTATATAAATTGTTTAAGAAATGTCTATTGGGTCTGGGCATTGGTTGGTTCGGTTAATAATCGCCCGAATATCCCTAAACAAAATAATCGACTGACCAATCCTAACCTACTGATGACCCTTCCAACCGAATCGACCAATACGGTCGGTTTTGGTTGGAACTGGGAGAAACATGTTTTTTAACTTTTTAGCACAAATAAACTATCCAAGATTTCATATCATAATTCCATGTAAAATACATATCAAAATCCCAAACAAATAACATATCAAAATCATCAAATTGAAACATAAAACATTTTCCAACTCATAATATTGTATATATTATTTAAGTTAATAAAAATAATTCGCTCGGTCGGTTATTTCAATTCCGATATTCAAAACCAATAACCAACCGAATTTAATTCCATTATGTGATTTGCAAATCGACAACGAAACCAAATTTTCACAATCAAACCGAATCGCCAGATTTCATCAGTTGGTATTTTTTATTATTATTAATTTTTTTTTATGCCAGCTCAATTTTTGCTCATCCCTATTCCTAGCCTCTTTATAAAATAGAAAGGGTTAAATTTAGTGTATCGTAGGTTAAGGTTAAGGTAAGGTCGATGTCAAATAACTTGATTTATTCCCACCCTAAATGATCCTACATGAGATTGTTTTCATAGATTATTATTAATATTTTTTTGGGGAGGCAATTTATTTTCGTAGATTAGGTAAAGACTATTAATTCTTCAATCACGGGTAATCTAAGACAATACCTAATTCCGAACAATTAGGTAGGCATTTGCGGAGTGGTTAAATATATATATTCATTAACATACATTGCTGATGTTCAGTTCCCAAAATAATAATACCTATTCTAAACCAAAACATATCACTGCAAACAATGGTGGATCTACATGTATAATAAGGGGGTCTAATTCGAAAATTTTTCAATTTTAATAATATAATGATCCAATATTTTTTTACGTAATCTCTTTCATTTTCAAGTTGCGAGTACGAAATTTTTTTTAAAAAAATAAATGAATAGAAGGGTACCGGAAGTTGGAAATGTTGATAAACATAAAACTTTTTTCAATTTTACTTAATTTTTTATTCTTTTATTATGAAAAATATAATGAAGTCCCCAACCAAAAATTTCTAAATGCCCCATGAATATAGACTTAAATGACAGATGCAGAGTTTAAACACCGTGGACAACGGCCTATATAGATCACAGGCTCATAACTTTAGGCTCGTTGCTGTCTACTACAGTTCACGAGAGATGATGAAAATTTGGGAGAAAAATGTATATAATCTCATGTTATTCACAGCTGCTGCAACCAACTGTTTGATGCTGTGCAGCTGTGATCCCACAGATGGATTCACAAACGTAGCACTAACAGCAGCCAACTTCAAAATCCAGAGGCCGTACGATGTGCCCTTGGAGGAGAGGTACCGCTATGAGAATGGAACGCATCGGCTGTGGGTTTACGCCGACGACAAGCCGCATGAACCCACCAGCTACACCCAGCCCCGCACCGAAATTCGAATACAGGTATGTTTTCTCAATATATATATATATATATATATATATATAGTAATTTTACCCACTTTATGGGTTAAAATGACCAAAAGGGGTGAGGGTCAAGATTTTTTAGCTCAATTCAGTTCGAACTGAATAGCCTGTAATTTGATAAGACTAACCCGAAACTCTATAGATTAACTCGATTGACATATGTAATCTTACTGAATCGAGATGAAAAGCGGATTAAAGTAAAGCTAGTTTAGTCTGAAAATGAACCATATTTAGAACTTGGCATTGAATGAAATGAGTTGTCCCATTAAGATCCATATTAGTATTTCTATTAAATGTTAACTTTTAGACTTCAGTACTGAGCATTAGTTTTAAGTTTTTAAATTCAGTTTCAGTTCTAATCTTGTTAAAATAGTTTTTAATAGATAATGAAGATCTTCTAGAGTATATATATTAGGTAGTTGAAATAATTTAAATATTAATGTTGAAATAATAGAGTAATATGTTTTATTTTTTAAATTAAATGCATAATGACTGCGATGCATTTTGAGATTTTTATTTGCTGAACTAGTTTTTCATGTGTGTTGAAACAGTATGAGAGATATGAACATTTAGGCTTATATACAAAAGAAATATTATAAAAGTTTACATGTAAAAATTATGAATTAATAAATTTATCGGCCTGATATTAACTCAGAAACAAAAAGATTGAGAGTGGTTAGGTTTTGCATGCAGGGGTTGGATTACTCAAGCGGTGTGTGGCAGTTTGAAGGGGTTGCATTTGTGCCTAATGGGACTTCCGGTGCCACCATACTGCAGATCCACGGCGCAGCTCACGGCGCCACCACTATAATTCTGCGAATTTACGACGGAGCGATGCGATATTACAGCGGCCAAGTGATGGCCACTGGTCTCTACGACAGATGGTTCAGGGTTAACCTGATACACGATGTTGGTGCAGGCGGTCTCAGTGTTTTTGTTGATGGAGCTCAAGTTTTTCAGACTAAGGATAAGGGCCCCGGCGACCTGTATTTCAAGTGTGGAGTGTATGCTGCTCCAGCAAACGTCAGTTACTACATGGAGTCCAGGTGGAGGGACATCAAAATATACAAGAAATATTGATATATATTATCTGGAATCGTTATGGTCTTGTATAAGTCCTTCCTAATCAACAGCTAAAAATAAAAACACTGGATGAAGAATTTCCCAACTAGACCAAATAATTAATCATTAATATAAAAGTTTAATTTAATATTTATTTATTTCATTTATTTTTTGTAAATGATACTTAATGGGTAATTTTTTTTTAGATCCAAACTCTTTCTATAATATAATTATAATTATATATTTATATATTATTGTGCCTAAAAAATCAATACTTCAATTTTAGTACAAACTATTTGTATTCTTTCAAATTTAGTACTCCCTCCGTCCCGGGTCTCTTGAGACGTTTGACCCGGCACGGAGGTTAAGAAAAAGTGATTAATGAGTTAGTGGGGTTAGATTAGTTAGCTAATTAAAGTTTTAAAAAATAGAATAAAAAATGCTAAAAATCACATCCACTAATTAAATTTAAAATTACATGTAATCAATACAACACTTTTGATCAAATCACAAATTTGGAGCCATTTTTGCTCCTAATCCCTAATTTGAATTTACAACACAAATCAACACATTAAAACAAACACATGAGCATTAACACTACACATTTGATCTCAGAAGCATTCATCATCGATCCAAAAAAAAAAAAAAGAGAGGCCGAGAGAAGAATTGGAATGGAGGCAGGCCGTGAGCTTTCGGAATCGAAGCGGAATGAGCTCGTTCAATTTCTACTTGAAGGCAGCAAGGATGGTAAGCCTTTAAGGGGCAAGATCACCTCTGCAACCAACATCTTCGGAGTCCACCGATCCACCGTTCATCGGCTTTGGACAGCTGCAAAGAAACAAAGAGAGAATCAAGGTTTTATTCATTTGAAAAATCTGAAAAAAGGGGTAAAAAAACAAGGGAGTTTAGAGTTAGACCTTGTTAGGTTGTCAAGGATGACATACTCAAGTAGAAGCACAATAAGGGGAGTTGCTAGTGGGCTTGGGGTAAGTAAGTCATCGGTTGGGAGATGGGTGAAAGAGGGCAGGATTAGGGCACATACCAATGCAATTAAACCGGAACTGACTGCCTCAAATCAGGTAAGTAGGCTGAAGTTTTGCCTTCAGTCGTTACAGTTAGATAGAGAACATAACAACATCAAGTTCATGGAAATGCATAACACAGTCCATATAGATGAAAAGTGGTTCTACATGACCAAAACCACACATAGGCATTACTTAGCACCAGGAGAAGAAGACCCTTACAGAAGTTGTAAGAGTAAAAAGTTCATTACCAAGGTTATGTTCATGTCTGCAGTAAGTAGACCAATAATCACAGATGAAGGGCATGTAGTATTCGATGGCAAAATAGGCATCTTCCCATTCACATACACAGAACCAGCCAAGAGAAACAGCAAGAATAGATGTGCAGGGACAATAGTCACAAAACCAATTGAATCAGTCACAAAAGATGTGATTAGAGATTGTTTGATCTCTAAGGTATGATCCTTATTCATTCTCAGCTTGCACACAGGCACAAATGGCATTAACCAGAAGCACACAGGCACAAACTTGTCCATTCTCAGCTCAAATCATCATAGAATGGCATTACATAGGCTGCAGAAGCACATAGGGACAAATACACTTGCACACAGGCACAAAAGGTAAAAACCAAAAGCACACAGGCACATATGATCCATTGTCAGCTGAAAACATCATAGAATAGGATTACATAGGCTGCAGAAGCACATAGGGTCAGAAACACTTGCACACAGGCACAAATGATCCATTCTCAGCTTGAAACATCATAGAATAGGATTACATAGGCTGCAGAAACACATAGGGTCAGAAACACTTGCACACAGGCACAAATGGCCAAAACCAAAAGCACACAGGCACAAATGATCCATTCTCAGCTTAAAACATCATTGAATGGGTTTCCTTCATGACAGATAATACCAGCAATCAAGCAGAAGTGGCCAGAGGGAGCAAGCAAAGAGATATACATCCAGCAAGATAATGCAAGGCCACATATACTAGATGATGATGCACAGTTTAGAGAGGCTGCATGCTCACAAGGGTTCAATATCAAACTCAAACAACAGCCCCCCAATTCACCAGATTGCAACATAAACGATTTGGGGTGGTTCAGAGCAATTCAATCCCTTCAGTATGAGAGTGCAAGCAAAACAGTGGATGAACTAGTGCAAGCAGTTGAAGCATCATATGCAAAGTTGTCAGCCACAACATTAAATGATGTGTTCATCACACTACAAGCATGCATGATAGAGATAATGAAGGTAAGGGGCTCAAATGCATACAAGATACCACACATGAGCAAAGGAGCACTACGTAGAGACAATTCATTACCACAGACATTGGAAGTGCCAAGAGAACTCATATTGGATTGCATCAGCTACATCTCAGAGCAGCACAACATCGAGATGACAGAAATCAGAGATGCATTGAACATATGATGTATAGGCAGCTTGTTTAGTCTAGTGTTTTGTAATCAAGCAATGTAGCAGCATCAAAATGAACTATCAATACATATTTTGCCAACATTAATCCAATTGTTCCACAAAATCCCAACCCAAATCACGAATCACTTCAGAATCAGTCACAATAGGGAGTTCACTAGCATTCATAGGTAACATAAATGATAAACCGAGATCAGAGATACCAGCCGGCCATAGCAGATCAGAATGTTGAAGGGCCTCAGATCCCACAGAGCTTTCACGAACGCCTCCTTCAAACCCCGAGCTCCTGGGGTCAGTCATCGCA
>JAPKLW010000621.1:153558-217559 GCA_026898455.1 Plectranthus barbatus | reverse complement strand
GGGGGTGGGTGGCGAACATCGGACATCGGAAGAGCGGCGGGCAGAGGGTGGCGGCGAAGGTCGAAAGGAGCCGCTCGAGGGTTTATCCAACCCTCCGAGTCAGCCACCGGCGCGCGCGAGGGTGGAGAAATTAAATTAGGGTTTTCTTCACCCATATAGGTGAAATAGGATATACGGGGTGAGGGGAGGGAGTACCGAGGCCGCGAGGGCTTGCCACGACTCCGACGTGGGCTGAACCAGCCGTCGGAGCTCGCCATCGCCGAGGGGAGGTAAGGGGACGAAGAAGACGACGATGGCGGCTAGGGTTAGGAATGAGGTTGGGGGAGGGAATTGGGGGGTATTAGCGGGTGGGGTGGGTTGGGGTGGGGTAGGTTTTTTTTGGTTTTTAAAATTAGGTTTAATAAAAAAAAAAATTTGAAATTTTAAGTTTTAATTTAACATAATTAAGGGGTAATTAAAATGTTAATTTTTGCCAAAAATGGAAACGTTGCAAGTGTCCCGGGACGGCCCAAAAAGGAAAACGTTGCGACTGTCCCGGGACGGAGGGAGTACTAATTATCCTCTTTTTCAATTAAATGACCGAACTATTTAAAAATATTCAAATACGCGACGGAAAACTGAATGTGCTCATCGAAAATTCATGTCATTTTATAAAACATCTGATATTTTAAGAAAATTGATGTGCCATTTTTATTAACTGACTTCGATTTTCGATGAGCATCGTCAATATTCCTGATCACCGTCGGTTCAATCGTTGGTCTGATATCAGCTAGCCGCTCAAGTAGCATAGTGAGCATCGTAGCCGATTCATCCATTATTTGTGTCCTCTTGTTGAGCTTTATTCGCGGTTACTTGGGTGAAAGGATGCCTCCTTTCAATGGCTCTTTTCGTGAACAGATGTCAGTCTTTTTTATTAATTACTCCCTCTGTCCCATTATATTAGTCCATATTTCTATTTTCGTCTGTCCTACCAAATTAGTCCACTTCTCTAAAATGGAAAAAAATCTACTCATATCAATAAAATATTAATTCTACTACACTCACAAATATTGGTTTTTGTGTCAAAACTAAATTGGACTAATCTAATGGGACGGAGGGAGTATTATATAGACTTTGAAACGAAAGACGGATATATCTCTTCATTGTACACATAATCGACATTCTATACTGTTGGGGTCGATATTATGGAAGTAGAAGAAGCCCGTTTGGAAAGTGGCCCATTCGATATTTGGGTTGGGTTGAGATCCACTGTCATAAGTCGAAGGAGAGATCGAATGTTATGGTTCGAGCTATGGAAAGTTTAAACTATGGGTCGACAATAAGGGCATGTTTAAAATGAGGAACGGATCTTTTGGTCATGAAACAGAATGAATTTGGTAATAAAGACTGGCGAAGATCGCGGAATTGAAGAAGGAGGCGTTACTAGGAATGAGTATAAATATATCAGGAAAGACTCATTTGGGGAGAGGATAGAGAAAAAGGGAGAAAGTACCGCAGAACCATAGCTCGATATAGTTCGATATAAGCAAAATCATATCAATATTGTGAAATCTGCCGAATTACGGCTTACTCCCTCTGTCCCGCCAGATTAGTCCATATTTCCATTTTGATCTGTCCCACCAGATTAGCCCACTTTCCTAAAATGGAAAAAAAATCTCCTCACATCAATAAAATATTAATTCCACTACACTCACAAACATTGGTTTCTGTGCCGAAAGCAAACTGGACTAATCTAATGGGACGGAGGGAGTATTTTATTGTATTTACTTTTGCATAGCTAGAAAACAATATTTCCGTCAATCCACTGTAATTTCCTTTATTTTTGAATCGAAACAAACGTTCATGGGCTCCAAACCTTACACAAAAATACCCACAACAATTTGGCGCCCACCGTGGGGCCCAAGAACAAGATTTACACTAACAATTTGCTGCAGAGATGGCGGAAGAAGGGAACCGCGAACTGATCACCGATGGAGCTATACCTCCAACTGGAGGAACCACACTCCCCGGAGCAGGAAGAGGATCAAGCCAAGGTAGTGGCCTACAATTGGGAGCGGGCTGAGGACGCTCAACCACTGGTGGACGCGGGATAGATCAGTCTCACGGATCACTGGATGACATGAGGCAAGCCTTCAACGTAACACCACTGAATGAGCTGTCCTTTCCTCCACCTCCGCCCGCGTTAATGCAAGACCCATATGTGTCCCAATTGATAAGTCAGGTCCAGACAGCTCGAGGAGTGATGGAGAAGTTGGGAGCTCAAGTTGAGGCTGTAACCCAAAAATGCCAGGCCCTTGAGCAAGACAACCGGTGACTGAACCAGTTGGCGATCCATCCGATAGTGGAAGAACCCGGGAGCACGAGTAGGGCTCGAGCACTTACGACCCATGATCTTTGGGATGAATTCAATCGAACTACCGAAGATGAGACTAACAAAATGACGCTGGGCACGCTGAGAGAGCCAAATTCAAACACGGGACAACCGACTTCAAATTGCATAGGGGGATCGGCGCAGACACAACTGGAACGACGATTTAAACAGCGCCTTAGTTACTTCGAATCCTTGATCGCAAGGGTACCAGGGTTGCCACCCCCGGAGCGAACTATCCCGCGAGAAAGCTACGCAGAATCCCCCTTTACGCCAGATTTCGCAGAGGCCGAGCTCCCGGATCGGTTCACTCCCCCGAGCTTTGCGCTCTACGATGGCACCACACATCCAGAGAATCATGTGGCGGTTTATAAGCAGAAGATGTTCGCATTAGCAATCCCCAGTGCTCGACGTGAGGCTTGTATGTGTAAGAGCATTGGATCAAGCCTTACTGGGCTAGCTTTGCAATGGTTTATCAGTTTACCAAGGGGATCGATCTCAACGTTCGCTGAGTTACATCAGCTATTCCTCCGACAATATTCAAGTAGCCGAAAGCTGGACAAGCATCCGGATGATCTGTATGCCATGATTCAAAAGCCTGGAGAGTCACTAAGGGTGTATCTGTCCAGATTCTATAGGGAGCTGGAAGCAGTCCCAAGTTGCCCTAATAGCACCGCGGTGCGAGCCTTTACCAAGAGTTTGGATGTTGATTCCGATTTGTATCGGGAATTATCAATTTACCCCTGCCAAACTATGGATGATGCACTTAACAGAGCATGGGCACTAATTAAGTGGGAGGAGGACGAGCCCTATCGCAGAGCACGACGTGGTGGAGGACGACCGGTAGTTGCGCGGGAGGAGCGTTGGCATGAGCAACGTGATCGTTAGCCCGCACGGCCACATCCGTACAATCGCCGGCCGTCTGGGAGCAGGCCACCCCACGTCAACACCTTGACTGCTTGCATACCAGAATATACACTCACCATCGAGCCTGCGGAATTAGTGCAAAGTGTGCTCCGCCAGATGCCGGACAAAGTGAAATGGCCGTAGAGAATGAAAACCGATCCTTCCATGAGAGATCTTAAGAAGTGCTGCGACTTCCATAGCGATCATGGTCATACCACGGTGGATTGTCGGGCTCTACGGTTGGAAGTACTCGAGTTGTTAAAAAGAGGAATATTAACAGAGTTCTTATCAGATAAAGGGAAAAGGACTTGGACCCGGGAAAAGCAAGCTACTCCGGAGCAGGCCAAAGAAAATCGGTCTGATAAGCAGCCTGCTCCTATTCGAACTATAAACTGTATAACCGGAGGTTCAGAGATTAGCGGAATCACCAGATCGGCAGCCAAAAGAGCAAGGAGACAAAATCCTAGTAAGGTGTGGATGGCCCGCGCTCCCATGACGTATACGTCGATCGAGTTCACGGAGAAAGATGTTCCAGAGACCATGCACCTACATGACGACGCACTCGTAATTTCTTTACAGGTGTCGGATTGCCTTAACAAGCGAATTCTAGTAGATAATGGAAGTTCGGCGAACATTCTCTTCTATCACGCGGCAAAAGAAATGAAGGTCCCCGAGGAGAGAATAGTACGAAATCAGACTCCTCTGATCGGGTTTAACGGGGGAGTGCAAATGACGGTGGGGACCGTGACCTTACCTACCTACTGCGGAGGAGTTCGGTATGATGTAGCATTTATGATCATCGATGCGCCCAGCGCGTACAATGCGTTACTGGGACGCCCATGGCTCCACCAACATAAGGCTGTCCCTTCTACGTATCATCAGTTGGTCAAATTTCCAACCTCAGACGGAGTATGTACCATCAAAGGAGATCAAAGCATGGCTAAGGAATGTTACTATGCGAGTTTTAAGGCAGTGTGCTCGCAGCAGCATTTCCCATCAGAACCGGTAAGGTCAACGATGGGAGAGAAGGGAGGGTCAACGGAGGTAGAGCTCGATCCAACTGATCCCTCCAAGAAAACAAATATTGGATGTGAGCTCGACCCTAAAGTTCGTGATGAGCTCGTGAGTTTCTTGTCCAAAGAGCGTGCGGTGTTTGCCTAATCACACAAAGATATGGTTGGCATAGATCCAAAGGTGATGACCCATCAACTTCAAGTAGACCCAAGTGCGCGACCCGTACAACAACGAAGGCGGAAATTCTCTGCGGAAAAGAATGAAGCCATAAATGAGGAGATTCAAAAGTTGTTGGAGATCGGTTCTGTGAGGGAGGTGAAATACCCAACCTGGTTAGCCAATGTAGTTGTAGTGAAAAAGAAAAATGGGAAGAACCGTGTATGCGTAGATTATACGGATATAAACAAAGCCTGTCCAAAGGATCCGTACCCTTTACCACACATAGACAGTATTGTAAACGCCACTGCTGGGCATGACTTGTTAAGTTTCATGGATGCGTTCTCGGGCTATAATCAGATTATGATGCATCCGGATGATCAGGAAAAAACCGCATTTATGACCAACAAAGGATTTACTGCTACAAGGTGATGCCCTTTGGACTCAAAAATGCAGGATCGACCTATCAGCGTTTGGTGAACAAAATGTTCGAGCGGTTCATTGGAAAAACCATGGAAGTTTATATCGATAACATACTGGTAAAATCAGGAAAGGCTACTGAGCATATTCGAGATTTGGCACAGGCCTTCGATATCCTGAAGCAATATAATATGAAGTTGAACCCTGCGAAGTGTACATTTGGAGTTGCGTCAGGAAAATTCTTAGGATATATAGTCACTAGCCGCGGAATAGAGGCCGATCCAGTACAAATAAGTGCAATAAAGGGGCTGGCGCATCCTAGAAGTCCAAAGGAGGTGCAGAGGTTAACTGGGAGGTTGGCAGCGTTAAGTCGGTTTATATCAAGGTATTCTGACCAAACGCATAGTTTCTTCCGAATCCTACGGAAGGGGAAAATTTTTGAATGGACTGACGAGTGCGCAAAATCTTTTGAACAACTTAAGGAATATTTGTCGAGCCCTCCGTTGTTGTCTAAGGCTGAGCAAGGAGAATCGTTGTTACTATATTTGTCAGTTTCGGACCATGCTATTGGATCGGTTTTGTTAAGCGAACATCAAGGGAGACAGTATCCTGTTCATTACGCAAGCAAGCCCCTGCACGACGCGGAGCGAAGGTACACGGCATTAGAGAAGCTGGCTTTGGCCTTAGTAGTAGCGTCGCGGAAGTTGAGACCATATTTCGAAGCTCATCCCGTCAAAGTGGTTACATCGTATCCACTTCGGAGTGTGTTCTCTAAACCCAGCCTGTCGGGGAGATTGCTCAAATGGGAAGTGGAAATCAGTGGTTTTGGACTTGAGTTCGAACCTAGGATTGCGATAAAATCCCAAGCTCTAGCTGACTTTGTGGCGGAATATTCGGTGAACTTACAAGTCGAAGCTGAAAAGGAGGTCGCGCAGATAGAAGCATCCGGGCTCGGGCATGAACCATGGGTCCTTCAGGTTGACGGATCCAGTAACATGAACGGAAATGGTGTCGGGCTAAGATTACGTAGTCCGTGGGGAGAGCAATTCGAGCGAGCGATCTGACTTAACTTCGACATGACAAATAATGAGGCGGAGTACGAAGCTCTTATAAAGGGGATGCAATTAGCAAAAGAATTGGGTGTGCAGTGTCTGCAGGTACGCGGTGATTCGCAGTTAGTGGTCTCCCAAGTAGACAATCAGTACCAAGTGAGGGAACCCCGGTTGTCAAAGTATTACAAGGTGGCTCGACAGATCAGTGCGTACTTTGACAATTTCGAGGTAAGGCATGTACCCAGGGAAGAGAATGCGGAGGCAGATGCGTTAGCAAACTTGGCTTCCTCTCAACAGGAAAGGCGGGAGAAGGTCGTACCCATAACGTGGGTAGATGAATCGATAGTCCGAAGTTACCAGGAGGTAAATGAGATACAACAGGTCGGGACCTGGATCGATCCCATACTACGGTATATTGAAGAGGGGGTACTCCCAGAAGAGAGGGCGGAAGCAGCCCGCGTAGCCCGAGCTGCTGCAAAGTACGTTATTTATGATGGCGAATTGTATAGACGATCGTTGGAAGGACCCCTTCTAAAATGTGTTCCCAATGGAGCAATCCCTGTCGTCTTAATGGAAGTTCATGAAGGAGATTGTGGAAGTCATCAAGGGGCTCGAACTCTGGCTCATAAAATTATATCGGCAGGATTCTACTGGCCAACCTTGCGGAAGGATGCAAAGGAATATGTGAGGAACTGTGATGCCTGTCAAAGGTTCGAGATAACAGTACAAAAGCATGCGGAACCGCTCCATGCTACTGTGCCTGTATGGCCCTTCATGGCATGGGGGATGGATATTGTAGGAAAACTCCCGAAAGGTGCTGGTCAGAAGGAATATCTGCTCGTCGCAACTGATTATTTCACGAAGTGGGTTAAAGCGGAAGCGTTTCGTAACGTGCGCGAACCGGAGGTTATAAAATTCCTTTGGACAAATATATTGTGTCGATTTGGAATACCAAAGGAGATCAGAACTGATAATGGGACGCAATTCACTGGGAGGAGAGTTCGGGAATTCTGTGATCAATATGGGATAAAGTTAGTCTTTTCCACACCGCGTTATCCAGAGGCGAATGGACAGGCTGAGTCATCTAATAAGACTATTATGGCCACATTGAAAAAACGGTTGCACGCCCTCAAAACTGGATGGGTCGATGAACTTCCAGGAGTACTCTGGTCATATCGGACCACGGCACGTGTAGCAACGGGAAGTACCCCTTTTGCTTTAGCATATGGCGAAGAAGCGGTTATACCCGTTGAAACGAGGGCGAAGAGTTTACGAGTTGAGTTGTGCGATGAAGTGTGTAATAGTGATTTTGAGTTGAGTTCTATATGTCGACCGACATGAAATCATTTCGACCGAAACAGAAGCGTGCGACCTTCGGCACAAAAAATGTGATTTTTGGTCAACCATTATTCGGGCTCGTCGAATCAATTTCTAACAACACCCAATGATTTTCTAACATGTATAATGAGTCTAGACATGATTCTAAGCATAAAAAACATGGTGCAATCGAAATATATGCTCAATATTTCAAAATGGAGTTAAAGTCTCAAATATAATCCAAATTATCACCAACCCGATTTCTAGGCTATCATATGATTTCTAGGCTCAATTTCTAACATGTTTATCATGCATACGTGCTCAAAAGCTCAAAGACAAGCCTAGAATAATAATATTTCAACTAGGGCAAAAATGGCAAACATGTTTAAAATCGATAATAAATGTGATATGATTTTAGGTATATCTTTCAAAGACACTAGGATCATGTGGTCTTGACGATTCCTAGAGTTTGGCTTGATCAAAACTTCTTAAACATGAGAAATGGAAGAAATGAGGTTGGAAAAGGGAAGAGGAGAGGTTAAAAACCTTAAATAACATGTTGTTTACCTCAAATGGCTTCGCCGGAACTTTGTCGGAGACTCACCGGAGAAAGGTTGATAACTTGTGTGAGAAAAAGGAAAGTATAAAGTGAGAGTGAGACCATTATTTATAGAAAGAAAGGAGAGGTAGTTTTGGTATTACCGAAAGTCAAAAAGTTAAAGTAGTACTCATTAGCTTGTCACATCGGTCACTTTGACATCAATTCATGTTATCTCTACATCACTTCGCGTCATTTTTACGGGAGACCGTAATATTCTATCAGTCTGCAAAATTTATCTATCAATATTTTCTCGATATGAATAATACCAGGTTACGTATAAATTTTTCGGATCTCAATTAAATCAAATTATCGATTAATTTCCTTCGTTAAAATAGAGATAATAGGGAGTAATGTCCAACGAATAAATTCCCAATTCAAAATGGTCATAAAAAGCATCGAATAAATTCTAATATTAAAATATTATTTTTGAAATTCCGATTAATACTTAAGATTTACGAGGGTGTTACTATCAAGATTATTTCGACAACAATTAGTTCTATACAATGATTTACTGACTTATGATTTTTTGACATATTATCAAAACTACATAATTCCTAACAGATTTTGACCTTTGGTGATCACAATTTGTATGCTCGAGTAGTCCTTAGATCCTTTCCGCATGCTACATGAATCATCAGATAATTTTTTTGTATGTATTAATTAAACTGGCACTTATTCCTGATAATAACATTACACTGGTAATTTTATAATGATTAACTCTAAGGTAGGTCGGGTCAGGCTTTGACTTGGTAGATGTGGGTTAAGCTATAAATTCGGTAGACATAAACATGATCTATTAACCATAATATGTTTTTTTATAGACCCACACCAAGCTTTTCTAATGCAATAGGCGGAACTTTAAGCTTATTTAATGAATCTTAATATCTTAATAAACTTTTTATCTAAATTATTAATATGATGTTGATCCCGAAATCAGAGTGCAAATAGGTGCAGCGGAAGTAATAATTAACACACTTGCACTTGTTCAGATAAATAGAGATAACTCAGTTTAGTGTGTAGAAGACTTAAGATTAGGTTTGTTCTTGTTAAGTCAGTTTCACAGAATATACTCTTCAATACTTGGACAAGTATCGAAGGTTTCAATAGTCAGTTTGTGAAACTAAACAAGGTAGAAATATAAATGAAGCAGTAAAGAACACACGATATTTATAGTGGTTCGGATCTAAATATCCTACATCCACTCTTCAGACCCAAGGTCCCGATACTTCATTAAGTACAAGCCTCCTTACGATCTATACACAACCCATCGGCGCTTCCGTCCTTCGTCAGCTGTGGCACTTGCCTAGGAACTCCTTGTAGGCTTAGTCTTCAGGTTGAAGTAAGAACGACACCCCGCAACCTTCTTTCTGGTAGTTGGATGTTTGCTGTTCTTCCCAAAACTCAGTTTGTTGGCATACGCCCGTGAGAATTAGTATACCTTAGTAAGAAACTGACTGCTATGAATATATCTTGGAAAGATATATTCACCAAAGAAAAACTTCAGCCTCGTGCTAGGAGAAGATAGCACGGTGTAATAACTTGAGTCAGAGACTCAAGTCTCGTGTTAAGAAACATGGAAACTCAGAGAGTTTTAGCAGAGAGATGGCTTAGCAGAGCCATGTTCTTAGAGTGAGACTCATTCAAATCGTTAACCTTTCTAAGGTTGATGTGCGGTCCTATTTATAGAGGACTTCCTCCGGCATTTCGAATTTCTGCCCGTTAGACACATAAATCCAGTCGTTAGAATCATGGAAGATGTTGTCCAATCGTAGCCCATGTCGTAGGTCTGCTATGCTCTGCTACATCAGTGTACTATACACTAACTTTATGTCAGACTAAGTTTCAGTCCGAGGGATCCAAGTTTGGATAACCTCGTACTGACTTTAACTTGGACATGAATATGCCAAAGTCTGACTGATCTTCGATATCTTTGAATAGCTCGTGCTTTTAAGGTAGAGGCTCTTATACTGACTTCCTAAGGTAAGTATAGCTAGCCCTCATCCATAATCACTATGGAAAACCCTCATACTGACTTCTTCTAGTCACTATGGGAAAGCCCTCATACTGATTTCTCCTGGTCAGTATGGAAGACCCTATACTGAGTGCCCCAACTCAGTTTTGGTCAAGGCTATACTTGGTGAAAACCAAGTTTCAAGGCGTGCAGTTCTTCAGTTCTCGAGCATCTCCTTTGCTCGGTCTCCAACCTAAGTTCTATTACAACTTGATCGATCCTATACAAGGATTACAGTTTAGAACTCTAGAAACTGAAAAACTGACTAAGATGGCTTTTACAATCTTTGACCCACCAAAACACAAAAAGTAACGAAGGATTTCTCTAACAAAAATTCTAACATCTGATATTTAATTATAAATATTAAATAAATTTAATAATAAATAATTTATTTAATTTATATTTTTAAATTTAATTCATAAATGAGTTGGCTTATTATACTTAGTAGGCTCATTTTAAAATTTGAACTCAAATTTACATGATTAAATAAACTTTTTAAGAAGCGCGAGTTGTCAATTTACAAAATAGGGTCGGCCAAATTTAGTGTGTCGTTAACAAAATTTAAAGTTTTTGTCGGATTAATCTGACTCAGACTAAATGACCCTAGATGATATTATTTTCATAGATTAGGTAAAAACTACTAATTCTTCAATCACGGGTGCGGTCATAAATAAAAAAAAATATAATCGAAGACCACACCTAATCCCCAAGAATTAGGTAGGCATTTCCCAAGTGGTTAAATATATACATTAATTAGCATACACTGCTGATGTTCAATTCCATAATAATAATACCTATTTTAAACCAAAATATATCAGTGCAAGTGATGATTAATGCGAGGCCAAAAAATGGTAGTAATGCAGAGGTGAATGAAGACTTGAAGGTACATCGGACTCGATCACATGTCATCATACTTTATAATTTTATTTTATTTTTTAAAGTATATAATTAAGAAAAATAAAATATATTCTAATCTAATGGGACGGCCAACCCCGCGAGCCTTTATGTTGGGACGGATGCAAAACTTGAACATTGTGGGAGCTCGTTCTCAGTTTCATACCGTCGACACCTATAATTTTTTATTTTTAAAAAACTATAAATGCATATCGAATAAAATCTTGTGAGTCCCGTGGGGGCGCCACCAGCCATAGAGTAGATCCGCCTATATGTAGAGTTACCCTTGGTAATATAAGACAACGGGGGTTATGCTGGTTGTTGTCTATTACAACGGGGGTTATGTCGGTCATTCTGAGTGGAATGGTTTCTTTGTTTTCCACTTCTATCCGTCTTTCTTCACAAAGAATGCATCATCTTCGATTGGTTCCTCAATGATTACTGCATCATGAACAACTTCATTTTTATTGATCTGCGTGATGTCCCATTCATGGGCCTTCAATTGAGCAAATACATCTTTGGTGCTGATTGCTGACAGATCTTTCTCCTTCAGACCGGTCACTTTGGCAAACCAATCCTCCTTTGGCAGTCTTGAGAAAATCTTTGAGTTCATGTCGGGAAGCTCATACATTCTTCCACGTTTCTTTAACTCAGCAACAATGTTGTGGAATCTGGCCTCCATATCCTTGATGGTTTCACCTAGAATTAATTGAAAAGATTCATACCTGACTACCCATTATTGTAGCTTGTTTCTCTTCATCCGATCTGTTTCTTTACTTAGAGTGCCAAGAAAATCCCAGATCTCTTTAGCATTCTCATGATCCAACGCTTCTTCCATTAGAATAGGTGACAAAGCACCTAATATTAAGTCCATGGCTACGTAATCCAGTTGACCATGAACACGTTCTGCTGGAGTCCATTCTTCAAACGGCTTGTCCACCATTACGTCTGGTCCTGCTACATCTTCTCCAACCCTGGTTTTTACCTTTTGGATTTTGATTGGTCCCTTTTCGATCACTTGTTTCATTTCTGGATGAATGTTCATCAGGGTGATCAACGACCTCTTTTTCCAGGTAGAGTAGGCTTCAGGAGCGAACTTTTCAAAATTCGCGTTGTGCGCCATTGTCTTGAACCTGAGCTAAACACAGAAACACATATATGCAAGGAAAATATGGATCTGGTCCTAGCGACTCAGAAGCAGCTAGTCTGTAAAGACAAACCGCTCTGATACCACTTGTTGGTCTCCGATCAGAGTGTTTTATATGCAGCGGAAGTATTAATACGATCTTGCACTTATCTTGCTAAGGTCGCGACTTAGCAAGTGTTTCTCGAATGTGTTATTAGCTCAATTCATCGTTAATCCAAATTGCATATTATACTACAACACTCGATGTGTTGAGTTTCAAATAACTGTATGCGCAAAAATAATGAAAATAAAGCAGTAAAGATACAAGGATTTTATAGTGGTTCGAACAACTATTCTACGTCCACTCTTCAGTCCTCCGATTGAAAATTCACTAAAGGATTGAGTACAAGGTCAGGCCTGATCTCTAACGTTGAGCAGCTCCTCCGTCTGGTCAGCGCGCACTTTCAAGCACCTCGGTCTTCAATCCTTCAACCGGTGTTGCTCCGTAGAGTGAGGACAAACCTCCATTCTCCTTGGACGTCAACTGTTGGGAGTTTTATAGTTCTTCCCGGAACCTATCCTTGTGTTGGCATTGCCCATAAGAATCACTCTTGCACACCAATTGTGACAACTAGATTCTTTCCAGAGTAGAAAGAATCCCAAAATAACCTTGGAAGCTTAACTTCGCAGGTCTCGAGCTTCAGATATGAAAGCTTGTGGGAAAGCTTCAATCAAGAACTTAGCTCGGAAGAGTTCGCGTAATGTAGAGAGTGTATTTGATCTCTTTTTGTTATCTCTATATGTAGAAATTCGCGAACCATTGAATCAAATAAGGATGACACCTATTTATAGGTGAAGATTCAAACGGTTGTTTGAATCTTATCCGTTAGACTCAAAGGCATTGCTCGCCTATCTGCGTTCTTCCTTTTTCTGCAGTGGACAGAGACTCTTCAAGTCTCCTCGTCTCTGATTGGCGTAGCACCTATTTGTAGCCATCTTTGTCACAACGGATCTTTAAGTGTAGATCTGAAACCTCCTTTGTGTATGATGATTGTTCTATCCTCTGATTCGTCGGGTTTCCTTGTGATTCGTATCCGTCTGATTCACGACTTTGTAACTTCTCTTGATTGCTGATTGTCATTTGCTGGCCGTTAGCACGCAGCGGGTATCTCAGCAGTTCGAGCTAAGACCTTCTGATTCTGCTGGAGTTGCTTCTTCAGCAGTCTTGTAGCGTTCCTTCGCATTGCTGGCCATATTATTCTTTTAGCAGTCTTCAGCAATTCGTCAAGTCTGCTGACTCCTTCATTATCCTTGATTCCTTTTCTTTTTTAATTCTATTACAACTCGAGTATGAATTCCTATACAGGACATTTACAATCGACTCGATATTGAGTTGCTAGAGCTTTGATGCACCAAAACATATCAAACTATGACTATGAATCAATTACAACAGAAGCGGTTTTATAATATCTAACAATATTCCTAACATACAACTTGCTTGCGGAATGAGAAAATGAATTCGTGTTCTCGCAAGTTCTATTTTGATGCATGAACCTTGATTTGAGTGCCCAACCTATTTTGTTATACTTTCCCATTTGGCAAGTTAACAAGTGGTGGCTTTCTTCATGGTAACAACTGTCACGTGGCGCGATACGGTTCATCCGATTTTGGATCGATTCTCGCGTATACTCAACTTTGATTTCCAACCTTTCTAGATTCATGACTTGACATGCATTGTCCAAATTGAAAAATGAACATTCACGAAAATGTTCTAAATCACGTGTTCTACTTGTTGGTGCGATTCCACAATTCATGGAGTTTATCGCATTTTGACTCCGCACTTAATACTTCGAAAAATCATAAAATATTCCTAAAGGCTCAGAATCTCAACCCGATCGCTTCTAAATTTCCCATAATTCTATCTCAAGCAATCCCTAGCTCGATGGATGAAACTGAGCATTCGGGTGCGAGTTGTGAATTAAACGTATTAAAAATATGCTAGAAATACTGATTTATCGCGCTCGAGTTTCTTATGCAAAATTCGTCTGCATGGCCACTTAGGATTTCTCAAAAGATACTCATAGGCTTTTTATTTACATTAAACGAACATGTACACAACAATGGGTGTAAAATTTGACTCGCGAGCAATTAAACACTAAATACAAAATAAACACTTTATTTAATCAATCCATTAATCTTAATTCGACTTAATTAATTAAATCGGGATATTGCACTTTATAGAAATTGTTGGGCCAAAATTTTCTTTTCATATATCATAAGCTATATCCAAGGCTTCTATCAGATTATCCGACGTGTTCCCACTCTAAATAAGCCAAGATGATATGATTTTGGTAGATAATGGATTAGGTAAAGATTATATATTATTTCTTCAATCACGGGTGCGGTAATCAATAAAATAATTAATATAGTGCGTTAGGCAGGCCTAAACGGTTTAGGCGGGTTTTATCTATTAACTCAAGCCCAAATCCATATAATATATCCTAATTGGGGATTAATAAACCCTATAATATATCCTAATTGGGGATTAATAAACCCTATATGGGATGAATCAACCCATTTGGGTAGGATAAAACCCGCCTAAATCGTTTAGGTCTGTCTAACCCAAGACCTTCCTTTAATATAATATACCTAATTCCCATGAATTAGGTAGGCAATTCCGAAGTGGTTAAATATATACTTTCATTTGCATACGCTGCCGATGTTCAATTCCAAGATAATGATACATTTTTTAAACCAAAACATATAAATACAAATGATGATTAATGCGAAGCCAAAAAATGATACATGCAGGTGCGGTCCTAGGATTTATAAATAATTGTATGGACTTCATTGAATTTTTATGTAACAAAAAAGTATTTAATCAAGTAAAACATCAACTCGTAATAATAATAAAATACTGAAAATTTATACAATAAAATTAATCTTAATATTACATAAAAATTTAAAATTTTGCAATTAAAAAAAAAATTCAAAACCTCTTATTCGATCCTTGGCTCCTTCACATCCTCTTTTTCAATCTGAACACCATATCTTCATAATAATCTCATGCTGTTACTAATAGCATGGTTAAAACAGAAAAAATTTTCAATTAATTTTGGGGTTGAAGTCTACTCAGCCCTTACATTTTGTGGGATTCGCTAGTACTATTAAAATTTTATGGCACGATTTCACGAGATGTAGTGGAGCCTCCACAGCTTTTAAAAGTTGCATCCAGATACATATATAAGACAACGGGGGTTATGCTGGTTGCTGTCTATTACAAATCAAGAGAGATGATGAAATTTTGGAACAAAAATGTATGGAATCTCATGTTATTCACAGCTGTTGCTACCAACTATTTGATGCTGTGCAGCTGTGATCCCACAGATGGATTCACAAATGTACCACTAACAGCAGCCAACTTCGAAATCCAGAGGCCGTACGATTTGCCCTTGGAGAAGAGGTACCGCTATGAGAATGGAACGCATCGCCTGTGGGTTTACGCGGACGACAAGCCGCATGAACCCACCAGCTACACCCAGCCCCGCACTGAAATTCGGATACAGGTATGTTTTCTCAATATCCTTATAATTCTTTTAAGCACTACATCACATCGGTGTTTAAATCACCCTAAATAAGGATGGCAAAAACTTGCGTTAGGCAGACCTAAATGGTTTAGGCAGGTTTTATCCTATCCAAATGGGTTGATCCATCCCAAATAGGGTTTATTAATCCCAATTTGGGTATATTATATGTGTTTGGGTTTGGGTTAATGGATAAAACCCGCCTAAATCGTTTAGGCCTGCCTAACCCAAGACCTTCCCAATAAGGATATATATATATATCAGTTTAGTTTCACTTTAGCTTGAATTCTGACCGAACCAAAAGCGACAAAAAGAACTTTAATCGAGTAACCTGAAACTTAATAGGGTAGAGTCAAAAATCCTGAGAGTCGACCCGATTGAAAAATAAATTATTGGTATTTTCATTATAACTATATTACCAAAGTTATAACATCAAGAATTATATTTCTTAATTGAGTTTTAAGTTATAAAATCGTCTTTAGTAAAATAATTTATAATAGGTAATATAATCCTTAAAAGTTATTTAATCAAAATTAAAACAAATTTTAATATTAATGAAATAATAACATTTATATTTATGAATACATAATGATTATGATGTGTTTTAAATTTTTTGTAAGAGACAATAAATATTTCGTGCAATTTTTTATTATTTAAAAGATCAAATGAGAATAAAAAATCTTAATAAATATAAATAATTATTTTTAAATTCATTTGCACGACAAGCTAATCCAAAATTCGAAATTTGAAAAAAGTTATGATTTTAATCATTGATTTTTTAATATGAATGATGTAAATTTATTCTTATTTAACACAAACTAAATTTTAGTATGAAATTAACTTTTTATGACGCGCACACACAATATAGGAAATACAAAAATTGATGATTATATTTTTCTTTTATCATTTTTTCTTTAAAATATGCATATTTAGAAATTTATTTAATTTATTAATTTTTAAATAATATAAGTATAATCTTTTTATGGACTATTTTTGCCAATTGAATTTCTATTTTTGTAGTATTTGAGGTTGATCTAGTTCTTTTGATTTTTATTATATTTAACTATATAGTTAGATGTACAATATAGAGAATAATTTATATTAGAATTGAAATAATATATAATATTAATAAATTAAAATTAAATATATTGTCTCACCCCAAAACGAGCTTATGCCACAGTTTCACGTACGAACAATGAACGCTAAGGGTTTTGATGATTTTAAACAATTTGGCAATTAATATAAGCAAATATAGTTTAGAAAGAAAATATAAGTTTGTAGTTCGAAATGAATTGATTTTAAAATATGATTGTAAACAGCTGAAATAGATTAAAATATTCATCAATTAAATATGGAAAGCAAAGGAGTAACTAAGCATGCTTGTTAAGAGATAAACATTACATTAATCCAAGTAATGACCTCCACGCGGGTCTCACGCCAAGTACACAATAAATCATACAAATAATAAAACAATTAAAAAATATGTATGAAGGCATAGTTCCTTCACTCAAATACCAAATGACAACCAAGTCTAGAATTCAAGTATAACATGCCATGATGATTTCAAGATAGATCATGCCTTTTGGGGTTCAAGCTAAACGTGCCAAGGTTCAAAATATAGTCATACTATTTATGGCATGACAACAGTTACAAACTTAGACATCAAGTCTGAGCAGTTACACTCTCAGACATCAAGTCTGGGTAGTTACTCTTTAAAATCACGGATTGACAATGTGGTATTGACCAAAACGGTCCAAAATTCAGAACATGTGTGTTGACTCATCAGCTACGTCATATAAATAACAATTATCTTGAATAGTTGAGATTAAATCGAGTTGCAGGAAGGTGAAATTTTAACGGGATGTTACATACTGTGATAATCAAATAAGATTTATTTCACTTGATTAATATGAGGAGTACATGTACATATTTATAGAGTACAAAAGGAAAAGATACAACTAAATATTCTAGAGATATACAATGATATAGCTCTGATACCATGTGATAATCAAATAAAATTTATTTCACTTGATTAATATGAGGAGTACATGTAGAGTACAACAGGAAAAATACAACTAAATATTCTAGAGATATACAATGATATAAGAATATCTAATCTTATGAATATATCTAAGAATATGTTTATATCTAATAATATCTAACACATACATATTTTATAATTATAATTATTATTATTATATATATATATATAGAGTTGTAATCATATGTTAACCACTCCCCAGATGTTACCTACAGACCTCATTTGGCGGTGCATTATCTATACAAGCTAACTACATTATCTATGCAATATATGGTACATTACGAAAGATAATGTACAAATTGTAATAGATAATGTAATGCAAATAATGTACTACATTATCTTCGTAATGTACCATATATTGCCTAGATAATGTAGTTAGCTTGTCTAGATAATGCACCGCCAAATAATATATGTAGGTAACATCTGGGGAATGGTTAACATATAAATACATCCCTATATATATATATATATGCACGCGCATATAATTTAGTTATTTATATTATAATATTATAAAATACAACATAAAATGTTTGGTTCCTGTAAGGAGGAAAGCTAATATACTCTTTAGAAATGAAAATTTATTAATAAATAAAAAAAATAAAAATAAAAACTTTCACTACTTGAGAGGTTATTTTTGTATGCAGGGGTTGGATTACTCAAGTGGAGTGTGGCAGTTTGAAGGGCTTGCATTTGTGCCTAATGGGACTTGTGGTGCCACCATTCTGCAGATCCTCGGCGCAGCTCACCATGCCACCTCTATAATTCTGCGAATTTACGATGGAGCGATGCGATATTACAGCGGCCAAGTGATGGCCACTGGTCTCTACGACAGATGGTTCAGGGTTAATCTCGTACACGATGTTGGTGCAGGCTGTCTCACTGTTTTCCTCGATGGAGCTCAAGTTTTTCAGACCAAAGATAAGGGCCCCGGCAACCATTATTTCAAGTGTGGAGTCTATGCTGCTTCAGTGAATATCAGTTATTACATGGAGTCCAGGTGGAGGGACATCAAAATATACCAGAAATATTGACATTAATTATCAGATTATGGACATCGTTTCTATACATGTTGTGCACGTGTGTTTATGAATAATAAAGAATGAGGCTCTATATATGTTCCTCTATGACAACAAACCAACCTAGGATATATCATCTATGATCATGTAATAAGGAATCAAGAACTAAAAACCACAACACAGGCTGCAAAGTTTCCCAACCCAACTAAAAAGCCTTTGCACAGGATCTGGACCACCAGTGTCTCTCTCTGAAGATTGCATTGGAAAGGGATGGTCTGATACCAGATGACGATGAAATGATTCAACTGCAGCAACCGCGCCATCTTCGTCCTTGATGAGTTCGCCTAATCCCATTGCTCGAGATTTAACCTGGAACGCGGTGTCTTTCAGCATCTGCTTCCAAATGCATAGTGTTTGTTCATGTTCTTGATCACATTTCACATACATACCTGGGGCTGGAGCATGAACCTTATAGCTTCGGATAGAGACTCAACGCTGAGGTTTGATATGGGGATTGGAGCTGGTCCGACTCCTTTCTGATGGATGATCGCACCCCACAGGAACTGATCCCCACAGAACGGCACAATGGTTGTTGGACACTGCAGTTCATGAGTTGCACACATATTTAAAACAAGCATTGTATAGATAAGCAAATTTGGTTAGAAAATGAGTAGTTTTACCCCTGCTTTGAGTCCAGCAGCCGTTGTTCCAGCTCCACCGTGATGAACCTTGAGAAATTATGCATTTTTTGAATCTATGTAAAATGGAATACTTGGTAAGAACATGTAACACAACACAGCTCCCAACTCACCACTCCATAGCACTGAGGAAACAGCCAGTCATGAGGGCAATTTGAGAGCACGAAAACCTCTTCTCGACTGTCTGCATCTGCTACAAGAACAGAAGAAAAGAAGAGTTTAAGGCTGGCAAACATGCATAGCAAGTGCAAAACCAGCAATGACAACATACGAGTGCCAAGGCCGCCCCAGCCGCGATCAATGATCACTCTCTGTCCTGTATTCTTCATTGCTTCCAAAATGATATTGGTGATGTTTTCTGGATCCTCTACAGGCTTGATGGAGTTACTTTGCAAGTTACATAGGTTTCTTGAGAAAATAAGCATGATTTATACAAATTTGGATTTTGTAGTTGGCTAAGATACACCCCTACATACCATACTTCCAAACCCAATGTAAATTGGTGTGGCTCCCTTTTGCATCCACTCAACAAGTTTTGGTGGAGGTTCATAATTGGATCCAAGATCAAGAAAGCAGTAGCCCACCACATCAACTAGAGGACCCCAGTCTGCAAGTAAGTAGAATTTTTACAGGTTATGATGATTTAGTATAAGGCATTAATACAAATATATTTGAAACATTTACCATTAGGCTTGGGCAGTAGATGGGGACTCCACATATAAGCTGTTGGGAGGTGAGAAATTGAGATCTGGTTTGTGTTGAAGAACCCATTAATGGGTTCAAGATTCAGCTTCTTTTTCCTCATCTCATTAATCAAACCCCTTAATCCCCACCATAACAGTAAATCCACAGCAACATATGATAGCTGCATACAAGAAAAATATATTAATAATAATAACTAGTAAAATAAAAAGGATCTACATATAATTGGTATGATGAGAACTATCAAGAAACTGTGACATACCCAATATCCAGCTCCATGAAATATGGGTATGAAAAGGTGAGGGAAGGCATCTGTGGGGCTGCATATTTTAGCAATCTGTAAGCATTGTTGTTTCGCAACTTTTCCAAAGAAATAATTTTTTTTCTCTGAATTTCCATTTTGCAATTTGCAACAGAAAAATGTTAATTAGTTGAAGGAAAAAAAAACGTACGTCCAAGGAACAGTGAAGAAGATGTGAAGGGGAACAGCAAGAGCTTCAGCCACATCAGCACGTCCTGCTTAACATGCATCTCTCTTCATAGTTATGAACACATCACACCACCACCTACTATTTATTACAACTGTAGCATTACATTTTGCATATTCAACATATGTCTTCTCCCTCCAAAATTGTAGCAGATGCTCATGTCTGATGCACTAATGCTACTTTAAGATTTTATTGAGCTGTGCTAAAAAAAAATTATTAAGTTATTCTACATATTTGGTTTATATTACTAAGACTATCCGTGATCAGTCATGACCCAATCATCTAATAAATTAACCTAAAACCTAATATTATTTATCGCATTGACCTAACTCAAATTAACTTTCCAACTAAAATATTAGTTTATTGCTCTCTTCCAATTTAGTATAAAATATATATATATAAAAATCAAGTATGTTCATCTTAATCATAACAAATACAATATCATTCACTAATAAGTAGGGGTGGCAAATGGGTCGGGTTCGGGTTGGCGGGTCGGGTTGTGACCTGATAATAACAAGCGACACGCCAACCCGAACCCGACCTGTATATTTTCGCGGGTCAGAAATCTGAACCCGAACCAGACCTGTTTATTTTCGGGTCGACCTGAAACTGACCCGAAATGACCTGTTTAATTATTTTTAAAATTAAAAAAATGTGTTAATTAATTTAAAAATTAATAAATTGTGATAATTATTTTAAAAATTAAAAATTTGTGTTAACTATTTAAAAATTTTGATTTTAGGCTATATTTTATTTATTAAATTTTTATGTAATTATGTTTCATAAATAATAATAATAATAATTAATATTATTGGTGGGTCAAATGGGTTCGCGGGTCAACCCGAGATTGACCCGAACCCAACCCGAAAATTAAATGGGTTGGACGGGTTGACCTGAAACTGACCCAAAAATTAAATGGGTTGACCCAACCCGTTTTTTCCGTGTTGGGTTCGTGTCGGGTTGGAGATTGCCGCCCCTACTAATAAGTCATAATTTATTTAACAAAAAAATTACAATAATTAATATAAAATAAAATATGAAAATGAAAATAAATTTTTTAGTGTGTGAAACTATAGCAATATTAGGCTTTGTTAATACAAAATAAAATATAAATTAACAAAATACAAATACATTGGAATGAGAAAATTATTTTTTTATAGTGCGTGAAACTTTAGTAATATTAGGCTCGATTTATAAAAAATTCTTATTATTTTAATACAATTTTTAATAATAATTAAAGTATATAAAACTAAATTATATTTTATAAAAAATTATACGTGACACATGTGCAAATGAAAAGGGGTTGTACAACCAATATGATCATTGTTAAGGTTCGATTTAATAGATTAAACGGATCTCTTGGAATCGTTAAACATTATATTTCGTTCTATTAATTTTTCATGGCTATTATATTGTTCCCATTAACGAATTCAAGAGCTCCATTTAATCCATTAAATTGAACCTCAACAATCATGACTTCTTAAGCATTTTTTTAAAATTAAATATTTCTTTTTTAAATGGAAAGATCTCTGCCAAATCATTTATATTTCATTAAACCTTTCTCAAACTTTGCACTTGTATCGCACTAATCATTATACTTAAATCATCAACAATTGAGAAAAATATTAATTAACTAAAGAAGTGAAAAAAAAGCTGACCGTAAGCAGGAGGATTAGCAATAATAGCGTGGGCCCTGAAAGGTTGACCGGTTATCGGGTCGGGTTGTGTGCAGGCGGGCAGAAGAGAATCCATAATGGCCTTCATTTGTTTCAACAGTGTGCCGATTTCTCGCGGTCTAACCAAATGTATATTTCTAGTTTGCATGAAACCTATCATCATTTTAATACTAAATCATTAAAATATTGCATAAAAGTACTCATTCCTCAACAATTGTATAAAATTTACTCCTATTATTTTTTGGATTCCAAAAATTATATACTTCACTTTTCATATTAGATATTGTTGTAAATAAAGACTTAACGAACAAGCAAAAGAGTAATATTAATGATCTACTTTGATAATTTCATAGAAAATTCAGTGATCCTCACCTTTAAACATGAAAATAATGTCCATTGACAATATTTCTAGAATTGTGGCACATCCATGTTTCTCCTTATTTGTATATTTTCTTCTTTTTATTAAAGTTTACCAAATCCGAATCAAATTGATCTTCATAAGCTCTAGCTTGTAGACTTCATCGATTAGCCAAACCAGGATTTATATTATTGGGCTGAATTAATCTACCCACAACAAATACTATTATATTTTATATAAATTATTTTACTAATACATTTCTGAGTGGTTTTCAAACAATAAATACATACTTCAATCAAATTGTAAATAGAGACGTAATAAAAAATAATTGAGAACAAAAAAAAATGTAAGGAAATGAAAATATGAAACACAATATCATGAAAAATAGATATATTAATATTTGAAAAATATAAGAGATTCAAAGCCCTATGTTTTTATTAAATAAAAGTAATATTAAATTTAAAAAAAAAACATATTATCATATGAAATACTCCCTCTGTCCCGTTGAAGTAGTCCAATTTTCCATTTTTATTCGTCCCATAAAATAGTCAACTTTCCTAAAATGGCAAATTTTTCACTCTCACCAATAAAATATTAATTTCACTACACTCACAATCTTTAATCTCCGTACCGAAAAGAAATGGGACTACTCTAATAGGACGGAGGGAGTATCTTTTAATCCACGTGCAATATCAAACTCATTCTTAAAAAACTTATTTCTAAAAATAAAAGGAAGATATAAAGTAATAAACAACAATAATTCGAATTATTAAAAAAAAAAAAAGCGTTATTAGTTATTACCTTCAACTATAATTCGAGGATCGCCGCCGAGCGGGTAAAAGTTTACTCCAGCAGACTTCACCAACCCATCGAACTCCGCGTGAGTTGCCAATCTCACACAATGCCCGTATTCCTTTTTTTTTTTTGGAAAAAAAAAAATCTAATATCATCATCAATAATTATGAGATACAAAAATATCAAATTTTACATGTAAAACAATGAAAGCAAAATGTTTTATTACAAGAAACATTGCATAGAATGGAAAAAAATGAAATACGTGATTGAAATATAGAAAATTAAGAAACTGTGAAGCTTGCCTGAAGCCTCCTTGCGACGGCGAGAAAAGGCTGAACATCACCCCTCGTTCCGACCACTAGAATAGCGATATTCGTGATGGATTGGCTGCAATCTGCCATTAACGAAGCTCTGTTCAACAACAAGAAGAAGAAGAGTTCAACTCTACTGCAGCAAGAAAAAAAAATATTGGAGAAGCACATTAATACAATAGCTGTCTCTTTTATTTAAATATTTTGGAAAAGAGAAAATGTACATTAACCAACAGTGTTGAGTTGATAGAGGCAGGTTGGGCCATGTGACTCAACTACAGATCCATAAAATTCAAAGCAATCCGTGGCAGAATCTTTTCTAGGAGCTTTGGATTAAATTTTACATAACAAAAATATATAAATTTGAGTAAAATTTTAAAATAAAATATTGTTTATCTTCATTTTCAGCTCCGTCAACTTTTTTCTTTTCTTACTCGGAACTTAAAATGAAAAGGTCTATGTATAAAAATATTTGATAACTATACTTTTAAAATCAGAAAATTTGAGGTTAGGAGGGGCTTTGGTCTATGTAGATCAGCCAATGAAAGCAACTATATATTTATATTATGAAATTAACAAACGCCATTACTCATTTACAGTTGAGATGATTTACGAATTGAATTAATCAAGAAATTAATTGTTAAAGAGGGTAGGTTAGCAGTGATTCGTGATCAGCACGTGACCACGACTCATGAAGGCTTACTTGTTATCATCACTTATCATTATTTATTGGAATTTCATTCTTAATTCCAGCAAATTGTCCTTATAATTATTTATATGACATAATATATAATATTGAAGATATTTCATATATAATAATATAAATAGCACAAAATGAATTAGAATCGATCGTTTCAAAAAAAAAAATTAAAAATATATGTATGAGATTATTGCGTGAAACAATATGAAACCATATGTTGAGAAGCGAGAAAAAGAGGTCCACCTATAATTATAATTGTATGATATGCATTTAGTCAAATTGCTAATTATAAGAATGCCAACTGTAATATTTACAGTTGGTGGTGATGCAGATTCTCAGCTTCAATTTTATTCTGTGCTACGCCCCCAGTTTTTCAATTCCATCAACACCTCATGGTTGTTTTTCAGAGAAATTTATACTATTTAATACTAATCAATTATGTTTTTAATCGAACTTTTTATTATTAAATGTCTCATATTAATTTTAAAAAAATGATTCGTGCTAATATATAATATTCTTTTCTTTGTAAACCAATTTTTAAGGAGATGGGTGATGCTAAAATTGTGTCCCAATTAACCCATTTCAACGATGAATAATCCAATAATATTTCGAAGTTAAACTGATTTTGTAAGGATAACATTTATAATATAAGTGATTTTGCATATTGCTTGTGAGGTCAAACATTTTTTACAGAAAAGCAAAATAAAGCATTTTTTATGCATAAATAAATAAAGCCTGAGATGGATTATTCCTTACCTGTTAAAAAGATGCACCATTGAGCATTACTATGGAAACAATTTTTTGATATATATGTGAATTTCGGTTTGAATATTTGGTTGGAATTGGTAGTTTCTGCACGCGCGCTGGGGATTTTATCATTTATGGTAGAAATTAATTTGAGGTTAAGACACTCAAATTGGATTTGGTTCGAGTAAATACAGTTTGATGTCTCTGCAGAAATATCGTAATAGTATAAAATACAAAAAGAAGTTGAATTAAAAATCTTGAAATTGATATTAATTCTTTATATGCTTCATATTTTACTGTTAGAAATTATCTGAGTCATATAGAGCTAATTAGACTGAGATTGATCTTGGGATGTAATATCTTGTGTAGGCTCTTAAGTTATCTATTTCAGAAATAAATCCAGCCAATCTTCAAATCATGAAAGCTCTGCCCCAAGACTGCTGAGCCAACTCTTGATCCAAAGGCAAACACCCCCACCTCCTATGTTGATGTTTGCTCAACTCACGATGATAATGCAGCAAATTAAACATGCAGTCCCAAATGGCTGCTATTCATCAAACTGATTTTAATGTAATTAAGAACAGTTTATATACCCTAGTTGATGTTGTAAAAAAAAAAAGACACAAAGAAGACATGTACTACAAGAAACGGATGAGTGAGGAGCAAGACTAAGAAAAAACAGAGAAAGCAAGTGAAAAGAGAAGGGGACGGCAAAAAAGGAGAAAGAAAAGAAAAGAAAAGAGGAAGAGAGCTCCCATTCTAGCTCAGTCGAAGGTCCCAACACAAGTTAGTTGTTGTTAGAGTAGGATAGTCAAGTTTCATTTTTCTAGTGATTATACTAAACTCGGTTAGTGAAACTGACTAAGAATGTTCTTTAAACAACAAACCCTCTTTATCTCAAAATTTTCATAATGTTGCAGAAGTGAGCTCGCACAGTCAGTACAATCATTTATCAGTTACTTCCTCCCCAGTGTTTAAATAATGAATATCTTCTTATTACCGTTGTTTAATGGGAAATATTACATTTAAGGGGAAGAACATATAAAGAGGGGAATCTAGTTAGCCGTACAAACTAACTGACGGTTATAATTTCCTTCTCTTCATCGTGTCTAGATAGTTTTTGACATCATCAAGAATAAAAAAATTATTAGAAATTATGTTTAGTTTTGATGATGTATCAAAATTAATCTATCGGCTAACTCAGTTATATAGAGCTTACTAAACTAGAATTGGGCTTAGAATATAATATTTTGTAAAGGTTTAGCTTAGGCCAAAAACTTTAGGAGCTAAAAACAAAAGACCAAGTCCACTTGAAATCCATAAGTGGTCTATCGACAGTTATGAGAAGAACATGAGAGCCAATAGTTAAGAAGAAATTAAGTTTAGAAGATTTGACATAGTAAAAGTAGCTGATTCTATAAGTTGATATTTTGATAAGCTAGTTGATGTAAAGTCAAATGATTCTAGTTGTTTGAAACACAACTTGAACCAGACAAAAGAGGAAGAGTTGACTATTAGAAGTTCACTCAAAGTCATTTTTCCTAGGAACAAATAATATGTCAGGGAGTCAGACAAACTAGCATTATCCTCTAGTTAGAAACTGTGGATCTATTAACCACTGGATAAAAAATAGAAAAGTTTGCAAATCGTACAGTTCCATACAACAACGGATATCTGATAAGTTCGTAATTTGACTCACTTATCTATGTTATTGTCTAGTATTTTATTTAGTTTTGTTGGTTTTATTTCCATATTTTGAGCATGAAAAAGTTATGGGGTATTATACTTGTCATGGTGTGTTTTTGCAGGTTTTAGGCCAAAGTCATTGGAAATCCGTACCGAAAGCAGTTGATGTTCAAAGAAACAGTCACGGCTTCTTCCACACATGGAGTTTGAGCTAATGGATCATGGCAATAAAAAGATCATTGAAGTAGCTTTCCAATGCAACTGAAATCGGGTCAATCGGAGATCGAGAGCAAAAGTTATGGCCAAAACCGTGAGACTGCGCAGAAGAGGCGAGAAATGGCTAAGTCTGGAAAAGTGGAGGTCTCGGTATCGACCGACGTGAATTCCATATCGATCGACGTGGAAGGATGCATCGACCGACTTGGAGTCCATATCGACCGACGTGGAAACCATGTCGATCGATGCAAGGCCATATCGACCGACGTGAAAATCAGAGAAGGAAAATTTGACTTAATTTGAGATATATCTTATTTTTAGCCCTAGATTTGATAAGATGCACATCCACCTCTATAAATACCCTTGTGTTTTCGACTTTTTAATTATCTTTTCATTCCGTATTGAAGTTTTAGAGTTTTGGGAGTTTGGAGAACACGAAACCCTTTATTTTTCTTGTAAGTTTTAATTATGCACTTTAATAATATGTTTTTGTTTTGAATTTCTATCTACGATGAGTGGCTAGAAACCCTAGCGGGTTCTATGGCTATGAATGTTCAATTATGAATGCATGTTCAGATTAATCAACTCAATCTGCATGGTTTTAAATTCCTGATTTAAGAATTTAGAATTAAAAGATCGAGAGATATTATTAATTCTAGGTTTATAGTTATTAATTGAAAGACCGAGAGGAGAAAATTAATAACAGGAAAAAAAATTTGAATACAATTAATTTTCTGTCTTTAGGGAAGATAATAAATTGTAGGGATTAAATCTGTTGATTCAAAAAGATTGATTATTATTGTGTTATTGAGGCCGATAAAGCAAATACATTCACATAATAGTAATCTAGGCTATAATTGTCAGACTAAGAAATTATAGTATATTCCTGATTTCCCACCAATGCTGAGTTGATTGATTTTGCATGTATTCCGATTGATTGTTTGTCCTAGAATCTGTATTCTTTATATTTGCTTTTCAAAACTCTTTAATTTTTAGTATTGTCATCTTTATTTTATAAAACCAAAATCTAATTTTCTGTTACTCTAACAATGAATTTTAGTATCATAATTAGTACATGAGATAATTTCCCAACACAATTCCCTTGGGTTCGACTTGAATTATAAATTTAATTGCTACTGTTGCTATAATTTATCAGTAGATTTTATAGTAATCAATATCTGCAAAAGTAAAGATCAACATCAACATCTCTCAATGGCTACTATTTAAATTGTGACTTATAAATGCCCCTTCTAAGAGAAATAAATAATTTCCTCGACATATCTTGAATTTTTGATTACTCAAGTCTAAACGCTTACTAAATTTTTTCTCTAAATTATTTAAGCTCATCATGACTTATAGAACACGAGACCGCTGGATGCCTATTAGCTGATCGTGTCTCTGTAATCTCTCTCTAAGGCTCCTTTAGCCTTCTAAACATCTTAGCTTGAGATTTTTGTGCTTCTTACATTGGATTTTCATACCTACTAGTGCACGAAACTATAAGAGGTTGTCTTACTATTCATTAGCATGGGCTTGAATATTTTGGGTTCCCACTCTTACTTGGTTCTGGTCTCGTGAAAGATCAATTAAAAAAAGTCCTATTTTTTTAATCTCTCGTCTGAGCATAAGGAAGAGTAGAAGAAGAGGTAACGGTAATGAGTTCTACTTTAGAAGGAAGTTAGGTGAAATAAATGGTGAGAAAAAGGACCACATACACCAAAAGAGAGAAAAAGAATAATAAAAAAATAGAGTGGCATTCCTTCTCCTCTTAACAATTGAATGAGTACAAGTGATATAACCATTTGATCTATAAGAGTCGGGTTTGGGCTTCTTCCGGTAGAATATGATGTTTCAATTTAAATATGCTAAAAGAATTAAGATTATGATAAAAATATACTCCCTTATAATTTATTCTATTATAACTTATTTTTACGAATCACCTAGTTTTAGATTCCTAATCCTTCTTAAAATATAATAAATATAATTTAATTGGTCGAGAAATTTTAAGTATTATAGTGCCTTAATATTTTTCTTGGGAGGCACGGTATCATGAAAGGTGTGGAGAGAATAGTCACAGCTAGAGTTTGGGCCCGACTTGGATCCTTAAGGAATGGATGCTGGATTCAATTTACATCTCACATGTGGAGTTTTACAGAAGCTATAAGGTGTGGGATGTTGTTCTAGGTATCGAAATTGTAGTGTAGAGAAGACATAGTAATTGAGAGGTAGAGAAAAGATTGTATTCATATATCTTTTGTTACAATAACCCTCTTCTTTTATAGAGGGGTGATTGAGAAATACATAAGGAAACAATATCAATCTTGTACATAATTGATTTGGCTATTTTGGACTGAATATTGTTCTCTAATCTTTTCTAGTTTCCTCCTTTCTAATTGATTCTTTCCAACACTCCCCCTCAAGTTGAGTGTCGGGATTTTCAATGCTCAACTTGCTAAGTACCTCTGAAAAAGTTTTCGAATCAACAACTTTAGTGAGAATGTCTGCCAATTGATGTTTAGATGAGACAAATGGAAGGGCAACAATGCCTCCCTCAATTTTTTCCTTAATGAAGTGCCTATCAACTTCCACGTGTTTTGTTATGTCATGTTGCACAGGGTTTTCAGAGATACTAATAACTGCTTTGTTATCACATAGAAGTCGACAGGTTTTTCCAGAATATAGCCCGAGTTCCATCATCAATTTTCTTATCCAAAGTATTTCTGTGAGACCACTCTTAATACCACGAAATTCTGTCTCTGCACTTGATAATGCAACCACTTTTTGCTTCTTACTCCTCCATGATACCAAGTTTCCTCCAACGAAAGCGAAGTATCCTGCTGTAGATTTTCGATCTACTGGGTTTCCAGCCTAATCAGCATCAGTGTAAGCAAGAATTTCCAGATGTTTTGATTTCTTGAAGAGAATCCCATAATCAAATGTTCCTTTCAAGTATTTCACGATCCTTAATGCTGCTTCAAGGTGCTCTGTTTGCGGATGATGCATAAATTGACTTACAACACTGACAGCGTAAGCGATATCAGGGCGAGTGTGGGAGAGATAGATCAATCGTCCCACGAGTCGTTGGTATTGGCCTCGGTCAACTAAGTCTGCTCCTTCTTTGATCTGAAGTCCATGGTTAACCATCATTGGAGTTGCTACAGGTTTACAATCAAGAAGCCCGATTTCTGTGACTAGATCGAGGGTATATTTCTTTTGATTTATAAAGATACCCTGCCATGATCTAAGTACTTCAATCCCGAGAAAGTACTTCAATTTTCCCAAGTCCTTCATTTCAAATTCTTGGAATAGATTTCTCCTTAGGTTGGCAATTTCTTCTGGATCGTCCCCGGTCAAGATCATATCATCTACATAGATGATCAAGCATGTAAGATGTTCTCCCCTTCGCTTGATAAATAAGGTATGATCTGAGTTACTTTGTAGATATCCAACCTTCTTCATAACTGAAGTAAATCTCCCGAACCAGGCCCTCGGAGACTGTTTTAGACCGTACAGAGTCCTTCTCAGTCTGCAAACTTCATTTCTTTCAAACTAATGTGAAAAACCAGGTGGTGGAAGCATATAAACTTCCTCCTTTAATTCACCATGAAGGAAGGCATTGGTAACATCGAACTGGTGAAGTACCCAATCTTTCGAAGCAGCTATAGACAAGAGAGTTCTAACTGTGTTCATTTTTGCGACTGGAGAGAAGGTTTTTGCATAGTCGATCCCATAAGTCTGAGTGTATCCTTTAGCCACTAACCGAGCCTTATATCTTTCAATTGAACCATTCGGCTTCCTTTTGATTGTGAATACCCACTTACACCCAATAGGTATCTTCCCCTCTGGAAGTTGGCATTTCTCATAGGTGTTGGTTCGAGCCAGAGCATCAAGTTCTTTATGCATCACTTCTTTCCAATGCGGAATTTGTAGAGCCTCCTTTTCAGACAATGGGATTTCTTCTGTATAGAGTGCCTTCTCATAGGCAATAGCAGTGTCAGATAATTTTAATTTGGCTATAGAACTAATAGGATACCTGGAGTTACGATTCTGCCTTTCAGGGGAATAGCATTGAGGAGGAATACCTCTTGTGCTTCGAGGAGGTAAGACATACTGGTTTTGCGGCTCAATCACATTGGATGTTTGAGATTCAGGTTTAGGAAGATGGATTTGTTCATTGTCTTCTGAGGATATCAGTTGCTCAGGAGAATTTGGGAGTAGCTCTTCAGGTGGAGATTGTTATGTTGTTGTAGAAAATTGCTCATTCTCATTCGGTATGTGTGTTTCTTGTGAGTTCGGAGTAATAGTAGGAAGCAGCCAGATTAGTGGGTCGCTAGTAGGTTCTGTGTTATTCTCTCCCTAACTGCTAATATGGCTGGTAAAAAAGTATTATGTTTCAAGGAAGTCACAGTGGATAGTGGTGATAACCTGATGGGTTCTGGGGTTGTAACATCGATATCCTTTTCTGTTCATTCCATAACCAACGAACACACATTTCTCAGCACATGGACCAAATTTAGTACGTTCGTGTTTCAGAATGTGGACAAAGACGGAACAACCGAAGATTCGTGGTTCAAGAGTGAGTGAGGAGGGTATAGATGTGGTGGATGAGAGGTACTGAAGAGGGGTTTTAAACTGAAGAATTTTGGTGGGCAATCTGTTCAGAAGGTAGACACTGGTGGCAACTGCTTCAGGCCATAGAGAGGAAGGGACCTTAGACTCTAACATCATGGCACGGGTCATTTCTAGAAGAATCCTATTCTTTCTTTCTACGACACCGTTTTGTTCAGGAGTATAAGGGCAAGTTGTTTGGTGTAGGATGCCTTTTTGTTGACAAAAGTGTTGCATGGAGGAGTTAATAAATTCACCGCCATTATCAGAGCGGAGAATTTGAATGTTCTTGTGAAATTGGGTTTGGACCATGGTATAAAACTGAGTGAATTTTTCACAGACTTGAGATTTTGTTTCTAAGAAATATATCCAAGTCATTCGGGAGCAATCATCCACAAACAAAAGAAAATATTTAATTTTGAGACCTCCTAGGACAGGGGCAGGACCCCATACATCAGAGAACCAAAGAAAATATAGAATTAGCACGGTTTTGTGTAGATTTAAAGGAATGTCTATGGCTTTTTGCTAAAATGCAGGGATCACAGGAAATAGCAGAATGTTTAACAAGACCAGGAAACAATAACTTTAAATAACTACTAGACGGATGACCTAACCGTCGATGCCACAACCACCATTTCTGATTAGTAGATCCTTGGGTGAGTAACACAGTACCATTCTGATCAATTTCATCAACACAATACAGTCCCCGCCTTTGAGTGCCATGCCCAATGATCTCATTCGTCCTGATATCCTGCAAAATACAGAAAAACGGATTTATAGTGAGAGTGCAATTCAATTCTCTGGTTACATGGCTTATAGAGAGTAATTTATGGGACAATGATGGAACAAAAAGACAGTTTGAAAGGCGTAAGTTGGGTGAAATTTGTATAGTGCCAGATCCTTTAACAGGTATAAGAACCCCACTAGCTGTTTGGATATGTGTTTTGGTAGATTCGGTAAGATTTAAAAAATCAGATCGAGAAAAGGACATTGTATCTGTGGCACCACAGTCAAATATCCATCCTCGATTAGGTAAATGGGAAGGTTTAGACATATATGTGTGGTTACATTTAGATAAATGGGATAAATGGGTAGTATTTAAAATAGGAGTGGGCAAGGGCAAAATGGGAAAGATGCGATTCCTCTCGCGCTTCCCCTGTCCGGCCGATCGTCCTCACCGCCCAGTCGAATCGGCCGCCCCCGCCGCTGGTGTCTCCGGTGATCGAAGAGCTGTCGCGTTTGTGTTCCGTTCTCTCACCGGAGTCCACACCGCAGACGCCAACCGCGATTTTTCCTTTTCCGGCGGCGTATTTATGGCCGTCTTCCCACCATTCCGGATAGCCCACGATCTGAAAACACTGATCTCTTGTATGTTTGCGCATACCACAATGGGTGCACACTAATTTTGATTTATCGACTTTGTTTCGCAGGGGAGTTCGTCGATTCATCTCTGCTCGCCCCTTCGTTGCGAATCCAGCGCCGACCTGGGATTCGGGTCCGGAGGTTGTCGCAGCAGCTTGCTGCTGGATTTGCATCCGGGCTGTTTCCCTTCGGACTCTGGAGAACGCCGCCTCCGGTGTAGGTAAGGGAGACTCTTTCAATATATCTCGTCTAACACCATCCAATTTTTCGTCGAGGCCGAAGAGAAATTGAAAAAGCCGCCTCTGTTCTACAATTCGATGGTATTGATCTATTCCTTTGTCACAACAATCTAGAAGATGTGGGTTTCTGTGATCAATATTGAGCCATATGCTAGTTAATTCGGACCAATATGACTCAACACTGTTATTGCCTTGCTTAACTGTGTTTGCTCGAACCTCTAAGTCGTAGATTTGGAGAGGATCGGATGTAGTACCATAGGTGATGGCCAAGCTGTCCCAAATGGCTTTAGCCGTCTGATGTTGAGCCAACCTTGACATGAGTTTTGTCTCCATATTTTGGAGAAGCCACGAGAGCACGTTCAGGTCATCTTCTTCCCACTGTTGAAAATCGGCCTCTCCCTTTTTTGGTGGAGAGGGATTGCCTGTAATGTGTTTGGTTTTTCCCCTGCCTCCAATTGCCACCTTCATCAACCTTGACCAAATTGGATAATTGTGTTCATCCAATTTTAGTCCCAGATTGATATTCTCTATTGTTTTGATTATGCTTTTCCCTCTGTTTCTGACATATTGTGAATTGCAGGAAGGCTAGGCGAAAGGTAAGGATTGTTTGTTGCCTTGATCTAGTTGAGAGGCTTGAGGAAGGTATGGAACAGTGATGAGGAAATAATCTGAGTTTCTGGTGCTGAGATAAGTGTAACTCTGAGTTGAGTGATTTTTGGTTTCTGGGAATGTGTATGGTTGTGGAGCAGATAAATGGGCGATGATGAGAATGATTCTGAGCCTTCTCTTTTTTTTTTTCTTGATCTAGTTTCTGGGTTTACAGAGTCAGGATATTAATCCTGCTCTGATACCATGTTGTTCTAGGTATCGAAATTGTAGTGTAGAGAAGACATAGTAATTGAGAGGTAGAGAAAAGATTGTATTCATATATCTTTTGTTACAATAACACTCTTCTTTTATAGAGGGGTGATTGAGAAATACATAAGGAAACTATATCAATCTTGTACATAATTGATTTGGCTATTTTGGACTGAATATTGTTCTCTAATCTTTTCTAGTTTCCTCCTTTCTAATTGATTCTTTCCAACATGGGAGAGTTTGAGATCGCTCGCAGCTAGCAAGTACCAAGTTCGATGTGGCAAGGCTCTCAAGGTTTATCGATGGAGCGGAGTACAAAGATCAAAAGAGCAAAGTTCTCGGGGTCTATTGGTACAAATAGGATTCAAGGGAGCAACACTTTTGAGATTCGCGGGGGACGATTAGGTCCGATGGAGCAATTTCAGTACGTTCGAGGAATAGTCAGAAAAATAGTCTAGTCTTCGAAAAAGATTAGAACAAGCATTAAGCTCACAATTAAAGGGCCTCATACGAGTTTGAAGCTCACGGTTAGAGGCACTAGTATTAGTTCATAGCCCCCAGTCAAATGAATTGGTATGAGTTGTTCACAGTCAAATGGATTGCTTATAATCAAATGGTTTGTATACTTAGATTATGCCGAATGTTTGTGATGAAGAGTTTGACTAGAGATTTGTTGCTACACAATATCAAATGACCTTAATAAACTACGTGGAGATTATCATAGATCTAGTATTACGTCTGAGTAATTTGAAGCTGATCAAAAGTGTTGAATAACTCAAAATATTGAGAAAGTGCTAAATTAAGATAATATTAAGTATGAAGTGAAAAATTATCAGAGTATAGTCTTAATATTATTTGAGCAACTTATTATAATGATTAGGTCAGGTGAATGAGTTAGTTGATTTAGGAATAATTCTTACCCAATTAATATTCCTAATTTATTTACTCAATTTAAACGAATAAAATTGCTTAATTTAAATGACAATAGTTTACTTTCTATAAAATAAAATTTACAAAAAGTCTTATAAGAATTTGCTCATTGATTAAATGCTATAAAATTAAAATGGACTCGTATATAAACTTTACCAAATTAATTGGAACGTGGAGAAGTTGTATTCATATGCAAGGTAATGACTTTTCACTAGGGGTGGCAATTCGTGCGGATCGGATCCTTATCGTGTCAATCCGTTATCGATCCGATCCGTTAAGGTCAAATCCGTATCCGATCCGTTAAGAAAAATCAAAATCCGTATCCGTATCCGATCCGTTAAGCTCAAATCCGTATCCGCCCGAATCCGATCCGTATCCGTTAAGGATCCAATAAGTATCCAATCCGAATGATCCGTTATGTATCCGATCCGATAAAGATCCGATAAGAATCCAAATTGGATTAATTCAATACGAATCCGTTTCAATAAGCACAATTATAATCCAATAAAAATTTGATGAGATAATACAAAATATTCATATTTGATTGTTCAAATAATGTGTTTGATAAATAAATAAAATTGTAACTTCATTTGAAACTAAAATCCTAAATCAAATATCCGAAGATACATAGATAAATCTTAAATTCCAATTCTAGTGATCAAACATGCTCATTAGTGACCAATCTTTGACCTTAGTTATCAATACTCCACTTATAATTTTGTGGGAGAAAAATATTAATTAAAACTTTAAGATTTATAACAAATAAAATAACTTATAATAAATACTTTTTATCTATCATGGTGAAATTGAAAGAGTTGAGACAATTAATGATAATCTACAATATTTTTATCAACATTAAAATTTTAGATCTCACCTTTTAGTTAATCCATTGATACACCTTAATTGAAAACTTGACGTTGAGAAAAAAAAAGTTATTAAATTTTGATAGTAGAAGAAAGTAAATATTAAAAAATATAATTTATAGATAAATAAATACATTTTTATGTGGTGAATTAATAAAATGGGACACGAACAATGAAGAACCAAGAGATTTGAGTTTTTTAAAGAACTTTAAATCTATTTTAATATATCAAAATCAATTAATTAATTAATTATTATATTTAAAAAATAATTTTTTTTATTAATTTATTAACGGATATCCGTATCCGATCCGAATCCGATCCGTTTAATGAATTATCCGATCCGATCCGTATCCAATCCGAATCCGATCCAAAATTTTCGTGTCCTTATCGTGTCGATCCGATAAGAATCCATATCCGATAAGCCTCAATCCGTATCCGTTATTATCGTGCGGATTCGTGTCGGATTATCGGATCGGATCAAAAATTGCCACCCCTACTTTTCACTGATTCTTGATGATGAATAGAGCACGTGTCGAATAGCAACGGGCGTATGGAATCTTGTAACTAATGACTACCTCTTCACTACAACGACGAGCCGAGGACCACCACTGCTATCCCTGCACCTGTGATACACATACACACTATCAGTCCAATCCCCGATCGAAGTAATGTCTTCAGGTTTCATGGCTCCAGACAACTCGGAAGCCCCAAGAACGGCAAGGAAGACGGTGGATGACGTGTGGAAGGAGATTGTGGGTGGAACCCAGCAGCCGCTCCAGCCCAAGAAGGAGATGATGACTCTCGAAGATTTCCTATTGAAGGCTGAAGAGGCGGCGGAGGTGAAAGAAGAAGAATTCACTGGTGGGATCTGTGATAGTGGTAGAGATTTTATCGGGAACGGGGGTGTGGGGAGGGGAAGGGCCAAGAGGAGCTTTAGTTTGTCCGAGCCACCGGATAAGGCGGCTGAGCTCCGGGAAAGAAGAATGATCAAGAACAGGGAGAGTGCCGCCAGGTCGAGGGAGCGGAAGCAGGTCAAATTTTTCCTTCCTTTATATCGATTGCTCTATGTTTTGTTTGATTTTTAGAGATGGGGTTTTGATGTTTTTAGGCCTTTGAAGCGGAATTGGAGTCGATGGTGGTGAGACTAGAGCAAGAAAATGATGGCCTGCTGAAAGAGAAGGTAATTGATTTAGCAAGTCACTGAGTCAGAATTTGAAGTATTTCAAAAATGTGAATTTTTCTGGTAAGTTGTTGGTTTATATTCTGTTTTGTTAACTGTTTAGTACGGGTTGAAGGAATATGAATTGAATTAAAATCTGCAATGAAACACATCAAACAATTTGAAGAGATTGTATTTGCATATCATGTTTGCTTATCAGTTCTTTCACCCTAAAACATTGGTTTCATTTTTTTTCTCAATATGTTGGTTGTTTTGTAAGATAGAGAAGTTACAACTACAATAGGAATCTGTTAGTAATTGGTACATTTTATAGTTTAGTTGTGGTTTATGATGGATCATTGTTCCCATATCCTAAGATGGTACCAAGAAATTGATTATATGAATGCCGTGCCAATAAAGCTTTCAATTCCCTCATGGTGCACCTGATCCAATAACAGTATTGTCCCTTATTAGCAGTAGATCTCCAAAATAATTTGTTTTTAAAGCTGGCCTGTGGCAATCAATTCATCGAGTAATGAACTATTTGAAACTTCTTCTTTTGTCATATTCTTCAGCTTTTCTGTTACATTATCAAATCGGACTGCAGTGATAATTGTGAGATTTTCTAGAGTGATGTCTGCCATTTTAAATTGATGTGTTTAGTGGCCATGTTTTCTACCCGTGTTCCAATTTTTTCACTAATGGTGATTTCCATTTTTTTTTCCATTCCAGGCAGAACATGACAAGAAGAGGCTTAAGCAGGTAGTTACTTTCTCCTGCAATTTCTAATGATGACTGTATGTTTTCCTATGTTGAAAACCTTGCTTTTGATTCTGATTTTGCTCAAAGAATATGGAAAGCAAAACTCTTTCATTGGAGCTTGTACTTTTCAGTGTTTTATTGCATGAATAACAGGATTACTGAAGTAAATGCTCTTTGTTCAGCTTATGCAGAGTGTCATACCTGTAACAGAGATGCGAAGACCACCACGCCTCCTCCGCAAAATTGGCTCCATGTAGTGGTAATCTATCAGGAGTTAAGAGATGAGATTTTCTTCAATGGAACAAGGTACAAAATATATGAGTGAGAGACGCAGAGCAGGGTGGGAGAGACTAATTAAATATAAAAATAAGCATCATTACCAGACACAGCTCTATTCTGTTTTCTGGCAGACAATTTAAGTAGTTGTTGATGGGTAGGAGTAGTATTAGCATTAATGTATAAAGCTGGGTGGACGGTGGAACCCTTCGCTGTGTTACAACGATCCTCGTGTTCTTGGCTTAGTTTTCCAGCATTGAGTTTCCTAGTGCGGCTTAACTTTGGATAGGATCCTCTTTTCTAGTGCACGCCTTGTTCGTATTGCTATATAATAATGATGATGTAGAAGTCGCATGATATGTATTTGTGATATTGGAAACCAAGATGGAATACTTATTGTAGTAGAGGATCAAACTGATTTCTACTTGATTTGTGCTGCATGCTTGCTGTTCTTACACTAAGAAGGCTTCTCAACTTCCACCTTGTCTTGATGCACTTTGTTGTATATTGAACAGCTTTCAGATTTTTAGTTATGATCGCATTTCGAGACACTATTCTGGATACATGAAAATGTGCTACCTTGTGTACCACAAAATCGACATCAGATAATTATATAAAACCTCAAAAAGATGTGGACAGTGTCTGAAAGATTGTTTGCACTGCAAAAGAAAAAATGAAGTTTTGGGACCCTTCTCCTGAAAAATACATAATCTGATTGATAATCACAGCTCTGATCATTTTACAATAATAATATCCCGTCATACTCTAATATTTGCTTTCTGCGGTCTGTATTGAGTGTTTTCAGGTAGTAATTCCACTGTCTGTACTGTATAACAATTGTTGTGAATACCCTTATCATTGTCTGAGACACTTCGGCTTCTTCGAAATTTCGTTCTTACTATCCCTCAGGAGTTCTCTGTGTCTTTCTTTAATGTGTATTTTCCTCTCTTCTCTCTTGTCTTTCAATTGTTCTTTTCTGTTTCTGAGCTGCAAATATAGCGATGGATGGAGTTTCATAGTCGGGAATTTCTCAGATTCACACCAGAGGCTCCATCAGTAAGTATTCATCAAATTAAATTCTTTCCACTCGCTGATTTTTTTGTGTTTCTGAATTATATCTGTAAACAGAATTTTGTTGTTGTCTAGTTATTCAGCTCAAATTTCACCATGAACTAGAAAGCGTTCAGTCTCTGCAATTTCACGCTTTCCAAATTCCACCTCTTGCGCAGTAAGTTGTTTTATCTGGCGCTGCTCTAGTTTCAGTTATTACATAGGTTATCGAAGACTGTTAAGTATGTCTTAATCGAAGAACTGTTGTAGTTTCATTAAAAACTTGAAGATCAAAGTTGTCTCTATAGACTTCACAATATGCATAATTGAGTTCTATATCTTGAAGTTCAAACTAATCATGGCCTCCTACAACAATATAAGTGCCCTGCCCTGGCTTCTTCTACTTGTCCTTTTGCAATGGCTCAAACAAACCATGCCTCGAGGGACAAAAACTGGCGGTCAAGCGTCTCAAGATCATGCCAGTCCCCCAAGCTGCTACTATTAGCAGCTCCATTGTCACTTCTTCTTGGTCATTTCATCACGAAAAGCTTCCTCCTCCGAGCCCTGCACGTATTATAACCCTTCCTAGCAACAGTTCAGTGCCACCAAGCCAAGACATCATCCCATTTATCAGCACTCTCTTACTGTGTATTCACTCTTCAGCAATTGTTCCTTTGCATACATAACTGCATTATTGAAACTTCCTTCACTTTAGATCTGATCAGCCTTCCAATGCTTGCTTTGAAATATCTGATTCATTTCTTGGTTTTGTATTGAGGTTTTCTACTGTAGAGATTGCTTTTAGCTGATGATTTTGAAGGTGTTTATAATCATATTGACTGTACTTTGGAAGCATTACGACATTTGTTTGGGCGATTACTTGAATCACTTTTCTTTTTAATTGATCATCTTTTCCTTGCTCCTCACTTTGTTTTTTTATTGGCAATCTTTTTCATGCAAAACTTGTTCTTACCTGTTGCATACATTATTATATCAAGCTATGAACTGAATCAAATATCATACATTCATCATTCATCAAGTTAAAATAAATTCTTCAAACAGTGTGAGTGTCTCTGCAGAAATCGAACATCCAAGCATGCCATACTTGTCCCAAATCAATCTCTCCTCCTGCTGCTTTGGTGCTTGCTTCTGATCATCTGGATGACGAATGCCACAAACGTCAGCAGTAAGGTCGAACCAGCAACGATGGGGATACACATTTTGAACCGTTCCCCCCGAGGCTTCTCTTCACCATTCTGTACCTTCCCAGCTTCAGCTTCTTCACAAGGTTCAACGGCAGCCTCACCTGGTCTTTCATCAGGAACTTTCTCGTAAGTTTCCAGTTCATCTTTTCTCTCAGCACCATCAACAACTTCTCGATCTATTTCCTGTATATCATCTGCATTTTTCTGTTTCTCTTCGTCGTGCTTGCTCGTGTCAGCTCCCTCGCCATTAGTAGACTCTGAAGTTAGCTGCCCTTCATCTCCATTTCTCAAATCATGAACAGAAGCCTGTTTTTCATGGCGCGTCTCTTCTTTAGGCATCTCCACACCACCTTCAGCAGCTGCTTTCGGACTCTTCTCATCCGCGATCTGCAAACTCCCGGAACCCTCTCTGACAAGCTCCGGCTTATTCTTAACTTCTTCAATGGCAGCACCGGAAACCCCTTTAACCTTCTTCGGCATTGTGATTGTTAGAGTTGATTCGTCGTCGTTGAATTTGGCCTTTATCTTGTCCAGAATCACCCCATCTGGAATTCTGTAAATTTTCTTGAATCCCTTCGTCTCTGTATCTTTCTTATACACTTTCCACCCCACCACCACCGTTTCTCTCACCTGCCTTTCGCCGCTGATTCCGATCAAGCTTCCGTCCTCGTTTATGTCAATCTTTATGTTTCTTCTCTTATAACCTGCAACAACAATTCCACGCAAAATATTACAAAATCACACAAAAATCATGCTTTCGATGCATGATCATGCAAATGCAGAAAATGGAACCTCTGAGATGAGCAGTGAGGAAGAAAACGGTGTCTGTTTCTCTCGACACGAAAACAGGGCCCGATCGATCTTTTGCAATCTGGAAATCCGTGAATTCGTCGGCGGCTCTCGTTAACTTGAGTCCTAATTCGAGCTCCATTTTTATTCGATGAATTCTCAGACAAATGTGAATGAATGAATCGGGGAAGTCGATGAGTTTGGTAGAGTTATTTATCGAGAAATGCAAGTGTTTTAGAGAGGAAAGAATTTATGCTTTGCTTCATTGTGATAGTGAAAGAAAAATAGGCCACACGATTTGGACAATATTTTGGTCGCTTTTTCTGAGGTTTTTCCAATGGGTTTAATGTTTGCTTTAAATCTTCATTAGTTGGGTAAATATGGGGTCATTATTAAATATTTTGTTAAAGTGATACTTTAATTACAACTTAATAATAATCAGATATTTTTTCTTATAAATTGATTGTTATAATGGTATCTGGAGTTTAACATGCTGAAAAATTATTGTAATCCATACTAATTGTCAACTAATTACATTAATGTTTCAAAGATCCAGTTAGATCTCGCAGTATTGAAAGGCGCATAGTTTGCTAAAAATACAATGAGGCATATGTTCTTGTAGCAATGATCATGAGTTTAGCAGGTTTGTGAGTTATTCGAGATTGACCTGAAAAGATTTTAAAATCAATTCAATGTTAATCAAGTTAAGCTCGACTTTCAGAATTTTCGATTAGATGGACTTACGAGTCTCATCAAACCTAAGTTTAAGGTTGAGTCAAGTTTGAATTTGAATTAGGCTTGCGAACTTTATCAAACTTAATTTCATATAAATTGTTATCCCTCAACTTATTACTTAGTTACAGATTTACCTAGAATATATTAATAATTTAAGGTTTTAATTAACATTAAAAATAATAATAAAAGATTTAGCTCGATTGGGTTGAATTTGAGTTTGGCGAGTATAACAATGTGTTGAGCTCAAATTTGAAAATATATATAAATCTTGATCTAGTTAAGTTTGAGTACTTTCAAGTTTTCTTATTCTTATCGGGTCAAATTTGGTCTTGCTCGACTCGTGATATCACCCGTAGACTCAGGCATAGAAAGTTGGTTCTAATTAGACAAAACCAAAAGAAACTAGTAGTTTCATTGAATTTGTTTAGAGGATTTCGTTGCAAAAACTTGTTTATTCAATATTTATTTTAGCATTAATTCGAAAAAACTAACTAGCACCTGGTAAATTAAACAATCTAAAATCATATTATAATAGTCTTGTAGCATTTTTTTTAAAATGCAAGAATTAAAAGTTTGAAAGGATATATCTAATTTGACAACACACTGGCAAAAGAACTAATCATTTTATCACCATCACAGAAATAATATATAATGCATTGAATAATTGAAGAAGATGTGAAGACAGGGGAGCATGAGTATCTCCCATGGGGAAGAATTTGGTTGGCATATTATTGTGAACTAGTGGAAGAAACTTGGTTGATTTTGACCAGGTAGGGTTTCATACAAGTTCATACCATCTCAACTCTCAACATTTTGCACCCTACTACAAAACCTCTCATCCCAAACCATCAACACAACTGCTCCCACTAACCCACAACCTTCTAAGTTTATCAAAACAATGGTCTATACCCAACAACCAGTCACCCTAACATGCAAAACTAATACCTCTATGCTTACTTAAAACCATCAAAGTTCAAACCATAACTTTGTACATTATAGGTTTGTTCGGGGTTTGGGAACCTTGCGACAGCTCGATCTTTGGTGAAATTCTTGATGAAAGAAGAATAATTGATTGTGATCTTACTTGAAACAAGATTGAATATCAGTGAAACGAAAAGATTGAGTGTATCCAAGCTTAACTATGAAGGTTGTTTCCTAGTTGAGTGTGAAGGATTGTGCCTTTAAATTCATGTAACATAGTTTTATTTTATAAAGAAGGTTATTTCGTAATATCTATAAATTTTTCGAAAAAATTTAAAGTGTGGTGATATATAAATAAAATAATAGACTCAACGAAACTAATCTCAATCAATCATGTAAAGTACAACAAAATTATTGAGAATGAGCGATCTATAATAAAATAATTGAATTCAACTTTATTCCCACGGGCCGGTCTAAATATCATTTGTAATACAAATGTACCTCCAATTTCTATTTTATATATATATATAGGGATGCATTCATATGTTAACCACTTCCCAGATATTACTTGTAACCTCACTTTTCAGTGTATTATCTAGACAAGCTAATTACATTATCTAGGCAAATTAAGTACATTACGAAGATAATGTATTACATTATACTCCCTCCGTCCCATAACATTAGTCCTGTTTTCCTTTTTCGTTTGTCCCAAACATTAGTCCTCTTTCCTAAAATAGAAAATTAATACACACTCACTAATAAAATATTAATTTCCTCTATCTCTACTCGCATTGGTATCTGTGCTGGAATGAAACAAGACTAATGTTATGGGACGGAGGGAGTATTACATTACATTATCTATTACAGTTTGTACATTAGGCATAATCATATACCAATAGTCGCAGCAAACTCTTCAATTAGGCATACGTACATGACTTTCAGGTTTGACATCAAAATGTTCGCTGATCTACCACGGGTATCACCTTAAGTCATTAGGGGCTGAAATTAATTCATAAACTCCCTAACCTTCATTAAATATTGTAGTAATGTTCTTAAATAATCAGACCTACGAGGGTCACTATTTATGTGGTGCCGAACATACTATGCATGATAATGAAAATGAATAAATACAACTATTAATGCTCTCATTCAATATCACCTAACGCAACTAAATTTTATCGAGACACTCTAAACATGCATATTAAGGTAAGAAATATATGTCTCAAGGTATTTGGATTTGGTTGGTAGGTCATCGAGTTGGCCCAAATTGCATTTTCTATACTTAGGCAAATTAGCAGTATTTTGGCTGAAATGAGACCATTTTATAAAATACTTTAAAAATATAAGTAGAATGATTTTGAACTTCTACCTTTTTAGTAAACAGCTAGAAACTTCAAGTAATGATACCATATAATTAGATTTTACCAAAAGACATCCACACATTCATGACAACTACAATATTATGGTTAAAAACAGAGCTCAACCGAAACAGGGCTGAACAATGCATGATTTTACATAAATTCATGTTCAGAGATATGGACTTCATATTTTGTAGGTGTTGGTAATTCAGATACTTTGTGGTAAATTCCCGATGTGAAATATTTAATTTCGTCGTAATTAAATAATACCAACATAATCTACGTGAAGAGTAGATGATCATGGTATATTTGTTTTCTCAAAACCGAATTCCAGTGAGTGAGAAATGAGTCCACGAAGTGACACAGAGTCGACGTGGTGTACACGTTGCATGTGACGTGGTTGATGAGTCAGCCACGTGTTGCAATTGAGTGTTAACAGTTACACCATATTTTGCACATGGGGAATTACACACATGAGTGTTGAACGCATTTTCCACATGTTGAAATTGCATTCAAAAGTTGTAACGGCTCCATTGATGGCGTCGGTTACTCCGTGTCTCATGCCTTGTAACGGTTCAGCATTGATGCTGAGACAGGCTCCCCCTGGGTGGACATATCTATAAATAGGCATGCTAGGAGTTGTCCCCTGTTCCCCGAACATCCGACATCAGACAGCTCACTTAGCCAGAGATACTACAACTATTCCCTCATATTGCTGCATCTTTTTGGTTGTTCTTCTGCAACTCAGTTTCGCCTCTCTTCAGTTCGCCGGAGCCTTTGCAATTTGTGGTGCTGCCTTGTAAAGGACGATGTTGTTTTACCTTTGGGAACAAACCGCCATTAGACGAGCACTACGTCGGCAAATTTGTCTTGCGAGAAGAGGGCTTCCTCGACTCGGCTGGGATTTATCCCGTTTTATTTTCTTTTATTTATTTAATTTCTTTTTATTTCAACTATTCTCGTACTAGCAGTACCTGCAGATATAGTTGTAAAAACTTGTTGTACTAGACATAATTACTTGCAGTGTTTTCAGTTCTTCTTCACAGATCTTGTAACCAACAATCGCAAGACAAATTTATCTACTTCTCAAGATCCTAGATGGCTGATCACATTCTCAATGGTGGTGGTGGAAGCAATTCCAACAATGGTCCTAAGCTCCCTCCGAATGCCCAAGCCGAAAAGCCCTTCAAGTTTGGAGGAGTGGACTTCAAGACTTGGCAACAAAAAAATTCTATTCTACCTTACAACTCTTGGATTGGCAGCTTACTTGAAGCAAGACAAGCCGGAGCTTACCGATGATGAGGCCGATCAAAACAAGAGAATAGCTTTTGATAATTGATGTTAAGGGAACTTTCTTTGTCAAAATTTTGTATTAAATTGTCTAGTAGATCCCCTACACGCCGTGTATTGTAATGTAAACACCGCAAATGAGTTATGGGAACAACTAGAAAAGAAATACAAGATGGAGGACGCGGGTACTAAGAAGTACGCCGTGGCCAAGTACCTATCATACCTTATGGTTGACGGTCGTTCGGTGGTGGAACAAGTGCAAGAGTTTCAACTCATTTTGCACAATGTTCACGCCAAAGGGATGTTACTCCTCAATGCCTTCAACGTGGCTGCGGTCATTGAAAAGTTGCCTCCTTCGTGGAAGGATTTCAAGAGCTACCTTAAGCATAAGCAAAAGGCTATGTCTCTTGAAGATTTGATTGTCAAACTTCGTATTGAAGAGGACAATCGAAAGGTGGATCCTAAGCCGAGAGCTATGGATGCCAAGGCCAATTTGATGGAACATAGTGGTCCATCAAAGAAAAGGCAAAGACCCAACCCGTCGAACAAGGGGATTGTGCTACAAGAACCTAAGTTCAAGGGTGTTTGCTACAATTGTGGCAAAAGTGGGCATATGGCAAGTCAATGCAAAAAGCCTAAGAATAAAAATAAAGGCAAAGCAAAGATGAATGCCAATAATGTTGAACCCGATAATGATTGGGAAGATGACTTGTGTGTCGTGGTTTCCGAGGTTCACCATGTTGACAATCCACGTGAATGGTTTGTTGATACATGCACAACATGTCATGTGGCTTCAGATAGGAGTGTGTTTGTCTCCTATAAGCCTGTTGAAGGAAGAAAGCTCCATATGGGAAATCAAGCTTCCTCATATGTGGATGGAGTGGGCAATGTCGTGCTTAAACTCACTAGTGGCAAGGATTTGACCTTGAAGGATGTGCTGCATCTCCCAGACATCCGAAAGAACCTCGTTTTGGGCTCTTTACTTGTAAATCATGGATTTAAACTTGTATTTGACTCTGAAAAGTTTATCTTGTCAAAGTTTGGAAAGTTCCTTGGTAGAGGTTATCTAGCCAATGGTCTTTTCAAGTTGAATGTAATGGCACGGTGCCTAGCCGGAAAGAAAATCAATAAAGTTGAATCTTTTTCTTCTTATTTGATTGAGTGCTCTTCTTTGTGGCATGTAAGATTGGGACATGTAAATCTTAATGCAATTAAAAGATTAGTAAATATGAATTTACTAAAAGTGGCTGGATTCAAACAAACTAAATGTAAAGTTTGTGTTGAGGCGAAAATGACAAGAACGCCATTTAATTCAGTCGAGAGGAGCACAAAACCTCTAGAGTTGATACACACGGATTTGTGTGATTTCAAAATGGTGCAAACCAGAGGTGGGAAAAAGTATTTTATTACTTTTATTGACGATTGCACCAGATATTGTTATCTCTACTTATTGAAAAGTAAAGATGAAGCAATTGATGCCTTTAAAAATTATAAAGAAGAGGCTGAAAATCAATTGAGTACTCGGATCAAGATGATTCGAAGTGATAGAGGTGGAGAATATGTTGCACCGTTTGAAGAACTATGCGCCGCTTCGGGCATCATTCATCAAACAATGGCACCTTACTCACCTCAGTCCAATGGTGTTTCCGAAAGGAAAAATCGAACACTAAAAGAAATGATGAATGCTCTGTTGATAAGTTCGGGGTTACCCCAAAATATGTGGGGTGAAGTTGTCTTGACAACTAACTATATCATGAATAAGATACCTCTTAAAGGGAAAGAGGAGACACCTTATGAGTTGTGGAAAGGTCGAAAACCTTCCTACAAGTATCTAAAGGTGTGAGGTTGTTTATCAAAGGTCGAAGTACCTTTACCCAAACAAGTTGCAATTGGACCTAAAACAATCGATTGTATCTTTATAGGGTATGCTTTGAATAGTGTTGCCTATTGATTTTTGGTGCACAAGTCGGATAATCCGAATGTGACCGAAGTCAAGGAATGTCATATTATTTGAGCACATCTATCATTGTAAAGTTAAGGAAGATGTACCGACTATGTCTAGAAAAAGGACATATGAAGAGGCTACTAGTTCTACTCCTATAGAGGAAGAACTGAGACGTAGTCAGAGGGCTAGAGTGGCTAAAAGTTTTGGTCCGAATTTCATCATTATATGTTGGATGATGAGCCTCGAACCATTAAAGATGCCTTATCTAGACCCGATGCCTCATTATGGCAAGAAGCCATTAATAGTGAGATCGAGTCGATTATGCAAAATCATACTTGGATTTTGGCCGATCTCCCAAAAGGTTGTAAGCCCTTAGGATGCAAGTGGATCCTTAAAAGAAAGTATAAAGCCGATGGTTCGGTTGATAAGTATAAAGCTCGCCTTGTGGTGAAAGGCTTTAAACAAAGGGAGGGAGATGATTTCTTTGATACCTATTCACCTGTGACTAGGATAACATCTATTAGGGTGCTTATAGCGATTGTTGCTTTGCACAATCTCGAAATACACCAAATGGATGTGAAGACAACCTTCTTAAATGGAGAGAGAGAAGAAGAAATCTATATGGATCAACCCGAAGGATTTGTAGTACCCGGACATGAGAGAAAGGTATGCAAATTGGTTAGATCCTTATACGATCTTCAACAAGCGCCCAAGCAGTGGCATGTTTGGTTTGACAATACGATGTTGTCAAATGGATTCAAGCATAACGAATGTGACAAATGTGTGTACTACAAAGGCACGTTTGACAATTTTGTGATTGTATGCCTTTATGTAGACGACATGTTGATCATGGGAAGGAATCAACAAGTAATTGTTGATACCAAACGAATGTTGGAGAAGAACTTCAACATGAAAGATATGGGTGTGGCTGATGTGATTCTTGGAATCAAAATCATAAGGCAACCTAATAGAATTGTCCTATCACAATCTCACTACATTGAGAAAGTGTTAAGGAAATTCAATGCCTATGATAGTTCACCAGCCAAAACACTGTTAGAACTCAATGTTCACTTTGTTAAGAACAAAGGTGACCCTGTTGGTCAAGAGGAATATGCAAGGGTCATTGGTAGTCTAATGTATTTGACTAACTGTACTAGACCGGATCTTGCATATGCGGTAAACAAATTGAGCCGATACACGAGCAATCCCAGTAGTGATCACTAGAAGGCTCTTGTGAGAGTTTTGAGATACTTGAAGTATACTCTTAACTTGGGTTTGCATTATACAAGTTTTCCCCGGGTACTTGAAGGGTACAGTGATGCAAATTGGATCTCTAATTCAAATAACAAGTGGATACGTGTTTACGATCGGTGGGGAGGCAGTGTCATGGAAGTCCACGAAGCAAACTTGTATAGCTCGTTCCACGATGGAATCGGAGTTTATCGCTCTAGATAAAGCAGGTGTAGAAGCAGAGTGGCTTCGACACTTTCTAGAGGATGTTTCTTGTTGGAACAAGCCTGTGCCATCAGTGATGATTTACTGTGATAGCCAAGCGGCTATTGGTCGAGCACAAAATAATATGTACAACGGTAAGTCGAGACATATACGTTGTCGACATAATACCGTTAGACAATTGATCTTGAATGGTGTGATATCCGTTGATTATGTGAAATCAATTGATAACCTTGCGGATCCGCTAACCAAAGGGTTAAACCGAGATCAAATGTGTAAATTGCTAGAGGGAATGAGATTGAAATCCACATTATGAATGAGTGTAGTGGATACCCAACCTAGATGATTGGAGATCCGAAGAACTAGGTTCAATGGGACAACTAAACTACACAAGTTCGAGTGATAACACCGACTAGATAATATCTTCTCTAGTGGCGATGCCTTGGAGAATGACTTATCTACCCTTCCCTAAAGAAAGCAAGTGAGGTGTTATGAGCCTGCATGTGGTATAGGTTAAGTCCTAAGTGACTTTTAATGACTCCTGAAAACCTTGTGGTGGTTGAGCTAGGCAGGAATGCTCGGATTAGGAGGTCACCTATATAAATGGAAGTGGGGGCCGCTTCAAATGAACGCTTATGAAACCAAAGGGGGTGTCCATGGCCTGTAATGGAACCAAACGTGAGAACGAATAGAGGTTGAAATGTTAATGTTTCAATGTTGTTGTCTCGGTACACACATTGGAGGATTAGTTCAAGGTATTCTTACCACTAAGCCGCCAGTGTGCCCGACGACATTGAAGATGAACGGTTCAAAGCCATAAGCTACCTGTTCAGGTGCATTAACAGTTCTCGAAACTGAGTTGGCTATGCATCATGCATTTTGGCATTTCCACTCATGGGGGGGATTGTTGGTAATTTGGGTACTTTGTAGTAAATTCCCGATGTGAAATATTTAATTTTGTCGTAATTAAATATTACCAACATAATCTACGCGAAGAGTAGATGATCGTGATATATTTGTTTTCTCAAAACCAAATTCCAGTGAGTGAGAAATGAGTCCACGAAGTGACACGGAGTCGACGTGGTTGATGAGTCAGCCACGTGTTGCAATTGAGTGTGAACAGTTACACCATATTTTGCACATGGGGAATTACACACATGAGTGTTGAACGCATTCTCCACATGTTGAAATTGCATTCAAAAGTTGTAACGACTCCATTGATGGCGTCGGTTACTCCGTGTATCATGCCTTGTAACAATTCAGCTTTGATGCTGAGACAGGCTCCCCCTAGGTGGACATGTCTATAAATAGGCATGCTAGGAGTTGTCCCCTGTTCCCCGAACATCCGACATTAGACAGCTCACTTAGCCAGAGATACTGCAACTTTCCCCTCATATTGCTGCATCTTTTTTGTTGTTCTTCTACAACTCAGTTTCGCCTTTGTTCAGTTCGCCGGAGCCTTTGCAATTTGCGGTGCTGCCTCGTAAAGGACGAAGTCGTTTTACCTTTGGGAATAAACCTTCATTAGACGAGCACTACGTCGGCGAATTTGTCTTGCGGGAAGAGGGCTTTCTCAACTCGGTTGGGATTTATCCCATTTTATTTTCTTTTATTTATTTAATTTCTTTTTATTTCAATTGTTCTCGTACTAGCAGTACCTGCAGGCTGCAGATATAGTTGTAAAAACTTGTTGTACTAGACATAATTACTTGCAGTGTTTTCAGTTCTTCTTCACAGATCTTGTAACCAACAGTAGGAATACTCTTATATATGACTAGTTTTCTAGGAAAAACCCATGAAAGCTAAAATGATGGGGAAGTATGCTTTCAAGATATATCTTAACACTTCGTCACATATTTGACACATGTATTTCAAATGCACATAACTTTTGATATACTACTCCGATTAATTCACATGACTTATCAAAACGCTCCTAAGACGATATAGTTTTAGAATATGTAAGTTTCATGATTTTATAAGATCGTTTCTATGTCTGAAAACTTCAAAATGTCAACGGGCTGGGAGCTATCAAAAACAGATTTGGTGCTTAGCATGAATGACATGAATTCTATTGCATCTCTAGCCTCTCAAACATCAATGTATCACTTCAATTCACATTTTTAGAGATTAAACACATGTAAAAGAGGTATATTATTCAAGTTCTACCTAGGTTTTCAACCATTAAGCAATATGCTAGCAGCAAATCATCAACACGACAACAAAATCACCACCAAATCAACACCAACCACTCCACCAACAAGCTCTTACTCCATCTATAACTAAAAACAAGTTAATATATCGTATCTATACTTAAAATATACACATATTACACCAATAACATAAAAGAAAGGAAGTAGGGAGTGAGAAATACACATACATTAGGTGCTGAAAAATTCTAGCACCAAGAGGAAAGAGGGTCGACAGGTTTCGGGCCTCTCCTTGGCTCAAATCTTCAATTTCCTTGTTTAATCGACCTTGGTGATGCTAATTTTTCCCATATTGAAGAGAGGAGGGGTTGCTATGGGGTTGGTGATATTCGAAATTTGGGGATAAAGAAATCCATTTGGATGATCTTGTATAGGGAAATGAGAATCAACTTTCCATCACATGAAATATGTTAACTTCATAAATTTAGAACAAAACTGATAGTTTGTAACATATTTTGATAATGTGCATATTTTGTAATATATTTGAGAAAATCATAATAATATGTAATATAATTATACTCTTATCTTTAATTAATATCTAACTGTGCAATATAATAGTTGGTTGATGATATTGTTCAATCTACTAGTTTTGGTATTTATTAAATGCATTACCTTAAGTATGATAGATTTTCCTATAAATTTAAGTGCAAATTTTGTTGTTGTTTCTATAGACTTAGTTAGCAAGGTACAATAATCATTTAAATAATAATAACAATAATAATAATAATAATAACAACAATAATAATAATAATAAATATATATTAGTTACTGTTGGTCCTGAAATTAGAGTAATAATAATTGCAGCGAAAGTATAAAAATCTCGCACTTGGTTATGAAAACTGACTTGACTCAGTTTTCAGTTTTATGAAGACTCAGTTTAAGCTTAGTGAGTTTAAGTTTCACAGATATACGCTTCAATACTTAGTCAAGTAAAACAAGTAAAAAAAGACAAGATATTTATAGTGGTTCGGAATCAAAGTCCTACGTCCACTCTTTCAAACATAATCGGGAATCCACTAAGTTTCAGTTTTACAAGCCTTCTCACGATCTATGGACAGCCCGTCAGAAGCTTCCGTCCTTTGATCTGCTGTCGTCGCTCGCCCAAAAACTCCTTGTAAGCCTACTCTTTCTTCATGTTGAAGTCAGGACGTCCCGCACAACCTTCTTCCTGGATGGGTGGATGTTTTCTCGTTCTTCCCAGAACTCATCATGATTGGCTAGGCCCGTCGGAATCAGATTCTCAGAATAGGAGCTGACTGCTATGAATATAACTTAGAAAGTTATGTTCACCAAGAAAATAGCTTAAGCTCAAAGCTTCAGCCTCGTGCTATTAACCAAATGCACAGATGTGATAACTTGAGTTAGAAACTTAAGTCTCGTGTATGAAGGACATGGAAATATAGAGAGTTTTGAGTAGAAAGTTTGACAGAGTTTCTGCTTAGTTCTTCACAAGGTTTTAGATGGTTTCTTCGTTTGATTTGTCGAGCTATTTATAGGCAGATGTGGACCACATTTTAAATTCTATCCGTTAGGCATATTGATCCAATCGTTAGAGACAAAGATTTGATCGTCCAATCATGACCATTCTTCCTGCTCTGCTGTCTGCTTTTGCTTTTGGCAGTGTACTTTCTACATGCTCCTGTCATACTAAGTTTCAATTCGAGGAATCCAAGTTTGAGTTTTCTCGTACTGACTTTTGACTTCACTTTGAGATTACTCAAGTCTGACTTTGAATATTTGTGTTTGTCGTGCTTTTTGGAATGTTGAAACTGAAAACTGACATTTCCAAAGTCAGTTTCAGTTCTCCATCTTACTTCGGAAAAATTCAGTTTCCAGAAACTAAGTTTCTGACCTTACTAAGTTTCAAGCACATAAATTTTTTCTTCAAAACTGCAAGTTTCTTGGGATCTTCTCTTCAAGTACGGAAACTTGGTTCTTGACATATTGAGTTTTGTCTTCTGATTTCTAAACATAGTCTCTGTTCGCTCAATCTTCAGCTCAGTTTCTAGTCTATTAAAACTCGATCAATCTTATACAAGGATTACATTTAAATACTCTAGAAACTTAAGATTTAAAGTAAGTTTTGACATATCAAAACATCAAATTTGGAGGTGAACTGAAACTCAGTTCCTAACAATGACATATCTCTTAAAAAGACATCATTTTTAACGTCTCCTAAAATTAATCTCACTTGTGATAAGTTAAACAAAATTTTCTTATATAATCTAAAATGTTTTAACATTAGAGTATTAAATAAGATTTTTATTTGGGTAGAGTATATTTTGTTATCACAAATTGAGAGAAGAGTTTAAATATCGAGCACCCAAACTATCGATATTTTACATAGAGAAAAGAGATTACTCTATTCAGTATAAATACAAAGGGTAATATAGTAAAATACAATAGAAACTTTTTTGTAAAATTACGTGCTTATCCTTATCTGGTCAACCAGATTTTGGCCAAATAGTTTTATTCTTTTGAAAATTTGAAGTGGTTGAGGCTATAAGGACAAAATAATCCTAAAATATTATGGGAGCTATAAAGAGAAATTTATAGGTTGTATTTAGAATCATCATTTACATTATTGTGCCTCAATTTATTTTATTTATATATTTTACCCCTAATTTTAAATTTTTGGATGTGCCACTGTTTATTCCTCATGAGAATTAGCATAATCATCTACTATTCAATATTGATATATGTCTCTAGAAAGATATGATTATCATACTCATCCAATATTTGTGGCATCCTTAAATTAGTATTGTTATATCTACTATGATAATATATCAAAATTCAAAAACTATTGATCCTTTAAGTAGTATATATCTATATAAAAATATATATTTTTTCTTTTTTATTAATGACGTAGGCACTACATACTAGTCCATATTGATATGAAAATCTCCATACCTTGGTTAAGAAAATAAAAAAAAATGAAAAACATTTGGGATATTTTTTTTTCAAAAAAAAAAGGAAAAAAGAGGGAGGGAGAGAGAGAAATCCTTGGTGGGCAGTTGGCAGAAGGCATGTGAGAGAGTGATGGCATGGCTCCCAAAATGTAGTAGAGATAGTTAGGTGGGATGGGTTTATTTAAAAAAATAAAGGTGAAAAGGGCCCATGATGAATAGCAACAAAAAAACAACTTTTAGCTTTTAAAGCATTGTCTGCTGAAGCTGATGACTCTGCTCATTCTGACCTCTCATTTGGCAACTTGCTTTGTATTGTTAGTTCAGATATATATTCACTTCATTATATTTATTTATTATTTTACCCACACTCTATTCCCTCCCACAATTCATTAGGGCTCATCCACCTGAGCCTGTTCTTATATCTAGAGGAAATTAATTTAATAATGTACAATAATTAAAATTGAAGGAGGACTAGTAATGTTATATTAAAAGTTTTCATTATATGATTTATCTCTTTTCACACTATCCACATGGAGTTATTATTATTTTTTAATTAAAAGTATATAACAAAACTAAATAGGGATAAATTTCTTGACAAAATAGAATGTGTGATAAAAAAAACTTTAATTGAAAAAACTTAGGGATACAAATTTCTGAAATGAAAACTATGGGAAAAAAAAGTATCAGTTTTCTCTAAAATAGATGACAATAATTGATTTTGATGGTTGAGATATATTTATTTATAAAAAATATTTTGGTTAAATCATGATATCTTTCGCCGGAACTAAATATTAAAAAAATCAACTTTATTTTTTAATTCTAGTTAAAAAATATTATTTCTTTGTTTAAATTAAATGTTTAATATTGGATTTTAGTTTCAGTGATATACTTGCTTAATTTAATCGAGTTACTTTAAAATCTAATGCCAATTTTCGATAATGTTTTATTTGTCATTATGGGGTGTAAATGAGTCAAACTAAGTTATTTGGCTCTTAACTTGATAAATAATTGTTTGAGTATGTTTAATAAAAATTATTTATTAAATGAGTCGCACTTAAGTTCTTTTGTATCTGACTCGTGAGGTCATAATAAATTCATTTAGTTAAATTAGTTCAAAACATAAAATTATTAACTTTATAAAACTTATATTTTAAATCGTAGTAAATATACTAAGTCCTTAATTACCTTAAATAGTAATAAGAAAACAATAAATTCAAGTAAATGCAATGTTTTTGTTGTTAATAAATCTATTTATCTTTAAATTATAATGACCAATATTTAAGCATAATTCTAAATTTAAAAAGTTTGCAGTGACTCAAAAAATCTTGATTAAATTAGTTAACATCAAAATATCCAATAGCAAATCTCGAAGCTCGATTCAAATCACATCTCTAATATTCACACATTTAATAGTTCTTACTAATTGGATGAAGTTTGAAGGGTAAGATTGTCAGTGCAACTTCAATTGTTGATCAAATACCTAAATTTGATTAAGCTTCTTTTGTAAGTTGGTGTAATATAAAGCAATTATTAAACAATAGTTAGAATTAGTTGAATAATTAATATTTAAACAAAAGAAAAGACAAAAGTATGAGTGAAGTTAGAATTGAACAGCAAGTTGCACCAGCTGCTTTCATGTTGATGCCTCGCCCTTCCATCTTTTCAATAAAACTCCAGCTCATTGCCCCCCTAACCTATTTTATGTAGACCATTTACATGTTTTAGCTCACTCAAAACACCTTTTAGCATTTATATCTATGTACATTTGCCAGCCAATATCAAATGTATCAATTTAAAACTCCAATGTTCCAAATTCTCAATTTTAAATTAAAAATTTAATACCTTTTTGAGTTTTTAATTGAGGATTTTTTTATTAAAAAAAATACTATATGCTATTCTTTGAGCGTGAATTAAAAATTCATCTTCTGGGTTTTCAACCCATCGAAATTATCGTTCAAATTATGAATTAATATAACTTTTTTTTTTTTGGGTGGTAAAGAATGAATCTTTTTTACATGGTAAGTAGTCCCTTTTGAATCTTGATCACAAAGTTGAGGGGTTTGTAAAGTTGGCATTAGTGTAGGCTTTTTTGACATTATTTTAGGTTTAACACATGTGACACTTAAACTAGAATTTTTTTATGTCAGACAATCTGTATTCTTTCTCAAACCAAGGAAAAAAGTATTGCTTGATTGCAACTTGGCTGAGTTTCAACATTTCCCAAAATTTGAACGTGCTGGCTAACAAGTTAAGAATTCTTGCTTTAGAAGGCAAATATATCTTCCTTGAATTAGAATCCACAAAATAATATCACCTAAACAAACTTTCTCACAAAATAGTCATTTTCAAGATTGCAACTTTCCCAACTCCCCCCATCTGTGTTCAGCAAACAAGGCAAGAAAACTACTGCAGGAATCCCACAAGGGGAGGTTGCAGATTGATCAAAAACAACCATAATTGATCACAAAGTATGATGCAAATTTACTCAAAATTTCGATTATACAGGAAAAGAAAAAGTAAATGAACATCATCATGGACAACAGAAAGTCCAATCTTTTTGTTTCTTGCTCCTAATTTCTTTACATAAACGATGATTATGTGATAAATACAATACTCACTCAGGTAGAATATCATCAATCATGAACATTTCCACGGCCAACTGAATCAAGACCCTCAGTCCTGCTTCGAACGATGCGGCAAAAAACTTCTCGAACTTGGCATTCCAATGGATCAAGCTCACTCTTCACGGCTTCATGAACTCTCCCAACTTCCTCCACTCGCTGCTTCACTTCTCTCTCCCTCTCCTCCGTCAATGGAAACTGAACAGAATCGGCCAATTCATTCAGATGCCTCGCGCATTTCTCCATCTCTTGAATCTCCCTCAACAGACCGCAGGAGTTCCTTCTCTCCCGCCTCTTCGACTCCTCCAAGATCCTCTCGTGCAGTGAGAGAATCGGCCCGGCCCAGAGGAACTGCTTTGACACATAGAAATGTGTCTGTAAACCTCTATCCTGGCAGGGGATGGCAGCCACGAGAGCCCACATTACAAACAGAAGCACATAGCTCATTGTGAATACAGCCAGACTAAGCCCATTTGTCGACACCATCTCATTAGCCCGAGGGGCGGCGAGGTTGTTGCTGATCGCCTGCAGCTGCTTGGCGGCGGACCATGACCTTGAGACACTCCATGAAAGAGACCTGAAATGGCCCAAACTCCTCTGCTCTCTCGGCACATTGTTTCGGCCGAAAGAGCGGTTCCTCTGCGCGAAAGTGGTGTTTGATTGCTTCTCATCGAGCATTCCGATTGCTAGATCGACTAACGCCTTCTTGGCGCGGCGGAACTGCCCTTCGCCGATGCTTCTCTGATTGTCCAATGCGCACAACACGATCTCCAACTGCTTGCGCCACTGTCTGATCTGCTCGATGCCGTCGCGGATGGCGTTGCAGACGTCCAAAGCCTTCACGCTCCTCTCGAAGTAGTCGGAGACATACTTTTCCATCGGGGATTTGGTCAGATTGGACTTGTTGTTGAACAGAATCATCTTGAATTCCTCTTGGCAACAGAGGAATTCGTCGAGGAGCCTGCGCAGCCATGGGATTGAGAGGAGCTCGTCGGTCTCCGCCGCCGCCAAATCCTGAAATCGATCGGCGACGTGGCGTTGGAAGGCTTCCAATTCGTTGTCTTGGCTGCCGGCGTCGTGCGTGGACTCCATAGAGTGTACTTGATCGCGGCGGCGGCTCAGAATGGAGAAAATTGAGCCGGAGGATGCGGAGGAAGACGATGAAGCGTCGTGAAACTCAGTTATCGGCATTTGAGATTTCGCGATATCTCACAGATCACATGTAAAATAAACTCCCAAATTCGAAAACAAAATAATAGAATCTTGAATTCGTGAAAGCCTGTAATTCAAGAATCCAAACCTTTCTTCTTCCCAATTTCAAAATTCTAATCAAACCAAAGAAAACAAGAGCAAACTTTCAAGAATCCCTCCTCACGGAACACCCAATCGCACAGAAAACCCCAAAGATTCAAACAGCAGAGACCACCCAATAATCGGGAGAGAGAGAGAGAAGAGTGGAGAAGGCGATGTTTTGAAACCCTAAAGAAGAGTGAGATGGTTTTATGGGGATAATTTGTACCGCGTATTAATGTTTGTTGGGAAAAGTAAATATGTGAAAAGTCTTTATCACAGAGTAACACTCTTTTTTTATTGCAAATTTTAGAAAATAGATTTCTCTTAAATCTTAATTGTTTATTTTTGGAATTTCTGGAGGCGGTTTTGGGAAATACGCAAATTTGTTTGAAATGGAGGGGCTGAATTCATACTCCGCAAATTATTTTCCTCGCCGCGGACACGAATTGGACACGCCTCGCCTTAAATCTTTGCATTTTAGTCCCAAATATTTTGTAAGACCCCCAACATTATGCGAACTCAACTAATATAAATTCGATTTTCACCTATTCATTTTTTGAAGTTTCCATTTTAGTCCAACAAGCTAATAGTATTTTCAATTTTTAGATCATGACAAGGTTATTGGTTTAATAGGGTAGATTATATTTATTTGGACGTCTCATATTTATAATTTACATATTGCATGCGCAAAAAATATCCCCAAAAACCATTCACATTCTTATAGAAACCGAGTTTGATATTGTTTGTTTGTATTCATTTTATGAGTAATATTTAATGAACAATTTCTTTTGAGATACAAAATATTTTTTGTGTTATAATTCCAAAAGTTGTAGTTTTTGTATTATAATTATAAAACTTCTAAAGTTCCCATTATAATTGTCAAGACAAGATTTTGAAAATAATTTATAGTTAATAAATAGTAAAAGATTGTGTTAAAATTTGACAATAACCAATCTAATAATTGTGTCAATTGGGTTTACAGATTTTTTGTGGCGTATGTTATACACTTTCAATTTCGTTTTTGTGCTTCCTTAACGAAAATGGTGTGATTATTTTTTGACTTTTTACTTTGGTGTGCTGGTGTAACTTTCTTTAACACGTGTAATTTTATTTAATTTGGTTTTTAGTGAAATGACATCTATAGTAGTGTCGTGTTGTGTCTGTAGATTAATTTATGTCAAAATATATTTTTTGTAAAAATAAATTGGAGACAAATTTTAAAATAAAAATTAATATGCATGAATAAAGCAACTATAAATATTTTATATACATATGAAAGAAATAACATTGGTAATTTAAAAGTAAAAAAAATCAACAACCACTAAAACAATTTGAGTTAAACTTTAAAAATTCGTAATTTAAATTGGATCTTTTAGAAAGAAAAAAAAAACTGCATTGATAAGTGATAACCATTGATAAGTTTATTAGAGGAAAAAAATAAATAAATTGGATTTTATTCAATAATGTGTATTATAAATTATGGATTTAAAAAACAGTGAAATTGAACACTTTCTAAAATAGAAGATTGTAGGATTTACTGTAACTTAATTCTTGATTTTTGTTCAGTTTTATTAAAATAATTGGTAAAATCTAACTTAATTCATGATTTTTGTTCATTTTTATTAAAATAATTTGAAAAATCGCAATTTAAATTCGAACATTTGTCTATTTCTAGAAAATAACTCATAACATACAAAATTGTCAATAAAATTTTAACATTTACTCACATTTGCAACTAAATTCTCAAACATTTATAATCTATTGTTTTAGTTCCCAACATATATTATTTTGGAATTTAATTCTTAACATTTTCAAAATCTTTATTATTTATTGATGGTCCTCAGATTAGAGAATAAAAGTGTATGGAAGCCAAATAAAGTGTGTATGGGTCTAATTAATTATCAGCTAACTCTTGAGGAGTCAGTTGTCAATTAAAATATTAACAGTCCAAACAAGTTTAAGATTCATTTACAAAAATACACCGACAACTATCTTGTCGGGTTTTAAAGACTGTTAAAAGTTGTAACTAAATACAGTAAATAAAGTAATAAAAGACAAAGAGTTTTTTCAATGGTTTGGAAGTCAAGTGTTCTTACGTTCACTCTTCGTTATCCAAAAACAAAACCCACTAACGATAGTTGACCACAGTAACTAAATACAAATTACAATTGACATTATTCTCCAATGAAGAAGAGTCCTTAGTCACAAGTACTGTAATTGTTGAAGCTTTACCACAATCCACTTGCTTAAGCTTCATCAGTTGCAAGTTGAAGGTTTGAGTTCTTTTTAGGAATATTTTCTTCTCAACCATACTGGGAAGGTTTCATAAGGTTGCTCGAAATCACCTAAAGGTCTCAAGTGATCCCCCGTCTGAAGAAAACACAAAAGCTTTGAAAGCTTGAGAGTGCACAAAATTCATTTGATTTCTTAAGGATCAGTCATGTAACTTGACTTAATTCATTGGGTATTTATAGCTTTCACTTTGAATATTTAGTCGTTGGGAAGTGAGTGAGGCGACCTATGCTTTTTGCAGGTATCTATTGTTGTACGATTTTACAAACTTTATCTGTCTTTTTCCAGTGGTCAATGGTATTTAGTATGAGAAAGATCAACTCCGAATATTCTAAAGTGTTTGTTTATCATTTTTTATCCAATTTCAGTTGTCTTCCTAATAACTGATAAGATTCATCCTTGTGTTAGCTAACTTTTGGAAGTATCAACTGACTGATTGAAGTATAAGCTGACAACTAAAGTGTCAGCGTTGAACTTGTAATAATTGTTAGTTACAACGAAACTGCAAGCAGGGGTGGAGACAAACTTGAAACATCATGGGGCTCTATCATATTTTGTTGAACCGAATCTTATAACTTTTTTTAAAAATATAACTGAAAAAAAAAAATCCGACCGCTGTCCCCCCCACCCAAAGTTGGCTCCGCCCGTGACTACAAGCTCTTCTCTCTCTTCACAGCAGTTGGTCAATTCTCTCTTCTGAGCTTGATCTTCTATCTTCATTTTTTGATCTCTTCAAATCATCAGTCCTTCATAAACCTAAATATTACAACCCTTGAACCTACACAAGATTTGCAATCTAAAATCAATTCTAAACTAATCAGCTCAACCAGTTGACTATCAACCGACAACTTGATCAACTGACGATTGATGATTTTCGACAATTATCAAAATATACATAATTCATAACATTTAAAAATGACCTAATATTTATAAAACTACATTTCAATTCCTAATGTTAGCCAATTCACGAAATTTAATTCCAAATATGTGTTTATTTTAAAAAATAATCGCATTATGATATTGTAATAGTTGACCATTTTCATAAAATTGTCTAATAATTTTAAAATTACATTTTAGTTTCTAATATTTACGAAGTGAATCATAACTATTAGAAATTAAATAACAAAAACAAAATAATTAGGAAATATAATTTTATTATTTTGCAAAATTAGAATATATATATTATAATGCAATCTTGCAAACATCCGATTAAGATTGTTTTTTTGCAGAATGGAGTTGTAGTTAGGAACTAAATTAATATAGTTTACCTAAAATAAAATAGGTAAAAAAATGCAGAATAATAAACAAAATAAATGTTTAAAGAAAGAAAAGGAAGAGGTCAAAGCGCAGGTAGAAAGAGTAGGGCATTGACCAAATCAAAGAGGTGCACGCATCCATCTATTAATGCAGGGCTAGCGAGTCACTGACTCAGTCCTACCCCCAACTAAACTCGGTCTCCTCCACTAGTCTGTTTTTTCACGTTGGACCAAGTTTCTTCTCTCTCTCTCATAATATTTATTGATGCTAGACTATAGTTATTTTCTTTCTGATATCTATGATATGAATATGGACTGTCTCAAATATGATATTTTATTTTTCGACATAAGAAAATAAGTCATGAGTTTGATGCAACCTACAAGAAAACATAATAGCTGGCTTTGATAATAACCAAAAAAATTAAATAATTTCTACAAACATATTTTAATATAAACATAGATATTAATATAATCTTTCCACGTGTGCGTTGCTTCTTCCAAGAGGACAATGGGTTCATTATCTACAAAACTCTTGGACAAATCACAGCTGTCAAATCTTTCGACATTTGTTGGTTGGGAAAAACACTTAATTATAGTCCTAACTAAGTTTTATATTAAGAAAATATGTTTATAATGTTTAGTTTTATTATATAAAAATTTCATTTGTTGATAGTTGTGTTAATTTCAAGATAATCGTTAAATCTTACGTAATGCCCTTTTTCTTTCTTTTAACATTTCCAATTTTATAAAATGACATATTTTACTGATTTTTTTTAGTAAGAGAAAGATTTGAGGGAAGGTGATTTAACCTTTCCACAAAATTTATATAAGTAGAATGAAATCATTTTTGTAAAAGAAAGTAAAAAAGGAAAAAGGAAAAAAAACATGTTATTGACACGGATATTTTGAGAGAACTAGATACAAATTCAACTGATATTTTAAAAGTTAGTTCACACAAGGACGGATACTTCCAGTTATTAGGAGGATAATTGAGATCAGACAAAAGAAAAAGAACTGACAAGATCAGAAAATAAGCAAAGACATTTTTTCTCAGATAGAATATCAAATTCGGAAAGCTGACGAGCTGATATTACTCGCTGGTTAAAAAGAATATTTATGTTGATTGATGGTAAATAGTTGAAAAGGCAGATAAATATGCATAATTGTGCAACTCCGTACAACAATAAGAACATGCAAAAGTATACCACTTCACTTATCTCTCAACTAATATATTCCAAATAAGATTATAAATACCTCATTGAAAAGATAAGTCAGATTACGAACCGATTGTAACGATTCAACAATCTATACGTTCAAGCTTTCTGCTCTCTCTAAGGCTCTCTTAAGCCTTACATATGTCTTATACACGAGACCACCAGAGTTTGGCAAACTGATCTTCAACAAAGGCTCCAAGATTTCCCATCGTGTTGAGTAGAAGCCTACTACATCAACATTCTTTGTAGATAACTTAATTCTACAACCAACAACTGACATAGCCTAGCACATAGTAAAGAGACATCAAGCTGCAATGCTTGTCATCGAAGATATAAGAAGTCTCGTATTAGAGAAGAACAAAGACTGTAACCTGTATTTAAGCACCATGGACAATCGAAGCTATGAATTTCGTTCTTATAGAATGAAGAGTGGATGTAGGTACATTTGACTTTTGAATCACTATAACTCTTTATCTTATTTACTTGTTTTCAGTTATTTCCTTCACTGCACTTATCAACTAATAATGATCTTACAATTCTTTCACTTCAACTTTGGAATGTATAATAGATATTATATTCTCCTCGAATATTTTCTGAATGAAATATCAACTAGATGTTGCTTCTTAATGCATGTATAGAAATATCGGTCGTTCGTATTGATAAGCTCATATTATTACTCACTTATCTATATTTTTCTCCATATTTTCAAGTGCTTTTTATTATGTTTTTAGTTATTTCTGTGCATGAGATTATTTTAGAGGGTGTTATGCCTTTCATGGTCGTTTTTGCAGGTATTTAGGGCGGAAAATAGGTGAAATGATGGAAGAGCCGAGTTACATGGAGTGCCGCTTCGATTGACGCACGGGTAGTCGACCAGAGATGGAAGTGTTGGTCCCGGTTTTTCAGAGTATAAAGCGTTACGCAGCGGAAATAAAGTTAAGTGTTTTCTTGCACGCTACTTACACACAGCTGACAACTGGCAACTGGTCAGCTGGTGCTGGTTACTCAGTATGCAGCTGACAGCTGGTCAGCTGGTGATTCAATACTTTGAATATTTTAGCCTTGTTTGCACAATTATATCAGTTTCAGAATATACTCCAGCACTTGAGTGCTGGGTTTAAAATATGAATGAAAGACAGAAAGCTGAAAAATAACAAAGGATTTTTATAGTGGTTCGATCAATCGATCTACGTCCACTCTCCAGTCGAAGCACTGGAAATTCCACTAAGAGTAATCAGGTACAGGTCTCCTACGATCTATCTCTAGCTGGTGAATGCCTCGTCCACCAGTTCACTAGATCAACCGCTCCCGGTCCTGGATCCTTCTTCAACTCTTCACAGCTAATGGAGTGCGAGCACGTCACTTCAACCTCCACAGCTAGCTAGGGGTTTTAGTTCTCCCAAGAACGTAACAGTCTCTACGGCAGAATGCCCGTAATAACTCAAGTGCTGGTAAGCACAGGAGCTGCTGTGAACTCTCTCGAAGGAGAAAGAACACCAAGTGAGATCTTGAACTTACAAGCTT